>PVKE010013618.1:0-36392 GCA_004027555.1 Craseonycteris thonglongyai | reverse complement strand
AAAAAAAAAAAAAAAAAAGGGGAAATCTGTGTTAAAATTTATTATGATCTTTATATATTGAATGGGTTCTCTTGAAACATTACTAAATGGATGACATTTTAAAGATTTATTTATTTATTTATTTATTTTATTGTTTTTGACAGAGAGAGATACAGAGTCAGAGACAGAGAGAAGGGAGAGGGCCCAGAACAGTCTCCATAGTTGCACATCATTGGTTTTTCCACATAGTTGGATTCCACAGGTGGGTGAGGGGCTGCACAGGGCAGGAATTGGGCCGTGGTCTCACCCTGGGGAGAACCAAACTGGGGACACTCCCCAGTTTAGCATATGGGTCCACACGGGCCGTGGCTGGGATTTGATCCTTGGTCCCTGGGGCTGCAAAGTGAGCGCTTAACCCACTGAGCCATCCCGGCTTCCCCTGGATGACATTTTAAATACTTTGTTTTTATTAGTAGTGTAATGAAGTGAGGGTACCATGTCAGAAAACTGAATGTCATACTTGTGGCTGTTTTCTGAGCAGTGTGAGCTTTTTGCGTACCACTGGTCTATTTGACTCATTTTATTCACAGAAGATTGGCTGGAATTAGAATATCTTGTCACTTTCGCATTCTTTGCTTTTGCTTCTTGAACTTAGGGAAACCACTAGCACCATTTCCATGACTGCTACCAACTATCCTAACTGAAGTATTAGAAGAGTTTATTTAGGCATTGAGAACTTAGAAGAAATATTTCAGAAGGAAAAATATGCAGATATAACTTAGAAGTAGGTCTGTACTACTTAGCTGCTGATAAATTTTAACTATATTTGGAGTTAAAAACAGTGATCCTCAAGAGGTTGATTATATAGTTTATGAGTTGTTTAAATTACTGTTTACACCCATCTATTCTCTTTATTTATTATTATTTTTTAAAGATTTATTTGATTGATTTTTGACAGAGAGAAACAGAGACAGAGAGAGACAGAGAGAAGGGGGAGGGCCCAGAGCAGTCTCCATAGTTGTGTGTCATCAGTTTTTGACATAGTTTTGTTCCACAGATGGATGTGGGGTGCACAGGGTGGGAACCAGGCAGGGGGCATCTGGCATGGGAGGCACACCTTGGACAGGAGCTGAACCTGGGCCTTCTACATGAGAAGCTTGCCCGGGCAGGAACCGAACTGGGAGCACACCTCAGTTCAGCATATGGGTCTACATGGGCCAGGACTGGGACCAGGAGTTGATCCTTGGACCCTGGGGCTGCAATGTGAGTGCTCAACTCACTGAGCCATCTTGGCTTCCCCATTATTCTCTCTTTAATCTTAAAATATTTCTAATCTCATAATTTCAAAATCTGTTTTATCTAAGTCTGATTCTGATGCATGCTTTGTCTCTTCAAACTGTGCCCTTTTCCTTTTAGTATGCCTTGTAGTGTTTTTTGAAAGCTGGATGTGCTGTATCTAGTAAAGAAACCGAGGCAGATAGACCTTTAATGTGAAGTTTAATGTTTGAGTCAGGCTGGGGTTATTTGCTGTAGTTCTAAATGTCAGAAGCTTAACTTTCCTCCACTGTGCTTTCTTTTGTCTTCTCTGTTGTATTTGCATTTCCTGACAGACTTCTTTTTTTTTCCATTTTATTAAAAAAAAATTATTTATTAAATTTGTTGGGTTGACATCAGTTAGCAAGATTATATAGGTTTCAAGTGTACAATTCTTAATACATCATCTATGTGTTGCATTGTGTGCTCACCACTCAGAGTTAGTTCATCTTCTGTCACCATATATTTGACCCTCCCTTCTCCACCACTTCCCTCCCCCCTGACCCTCTGGTAACCACCAAATTTTTGTCCATGTCTATGAGTTTCTATTTCTTGATATTTTTGTCCTTTTCTTTTGTTGCTTTTGGTTTTATATCCCACATATATGTGAGGTCATATGATTCTTGACTTTTTCTGTGTGACTTATTTCTCTTAGCATGATAATCTCGAGAACTATCCATGTTGGTCTTTTGAGCCACTTTTGCTCAGGCCTGCTCCTATCTCTTTGGAGTATACTCTTGCTTCTAATAAACTATCCTTTCTGCTATGCTCCCATTTCTTAGAAGTGTACTTCTACTTCCAATAAACTATTCTTTCACCCCTGTACTTCTATGTCTCACTCCGTTCTTTGTTTGGGACACCAAGAACCTGGACACTGAGCTGAGGAAGGACCCATTCTCTGGTAACATTAAACGGAGAGCCAGCAGGAGATTTACCAAAAAATCTGGTTGGGTAATGATTGACTTTAAAAAGCCCTGGTAGGGATCCTGGGATAGCTCATCAGGTTGAGCGCTTGCCTTGTGACTGTGAGGTCTGGGACTCAAACCCCAGCCCTGGCCCATGGAAACCCACATGCTGAACTGCAGCGTAATTGGTGATTGCCATCCTGGCGGCGAAGGTTCTCCTCTCATGAGTGAGGCCCCCATCCTGTACAGCCCACATCTACCTTTGGGGAATGAAATCGTGTCACAACTAATGATGTACAACTATGGAGACTGCTCAGGCCCCTCCCCCTCTTTTCTTTCTCTCTCCCCTCTTGATAAAATAAATCTTAAAACTATCCATGTAGGGAAAGCCAGGATGGCTCAGTGGGTTAAGTGCTCACTTTGCAGCCCCGGGGACCAAGGATCGAATCCCGGCCCCGACCTGTGTGGGCCCATATGCTGAACTGGGGAGTTCCCCCAGTTCAGTTCTCACCGGGGTGAAGACCCCGGCCCAGTTCCTGCCCTGTGCAGCCCTGCCCACCTGTAGAATGAAACTATGTGGAAAAACCAATGATGTGCAACTATGGAGACTGCTCTGGGCCCTACCCCTTCTCTCTGTCTCTGACTGTATCTCTCTCTCTCTGTCAAAAACAATAAAAATAAATCTTTAAAAAAAAAACAACTATCCATGTTGATGCAAATGGCCGTATTTCATCTTTTCTTATGGCTGAGTAAGATTCCATGTGTACATGTACCACATCTTCTTTATCCAGTCATCTATTGAAGGGCACTTTGGTTGTTTCCTTGTCTTGGCCACCATGAATAATGCTGCGGTGAACATTGGGGTACATATATCTTCGCAGACACAAGATTTTAGATTTTTGGGGTATATTTCCAGAAAATGGATTTCTGGCTCATATGGTATCTCTATTCTTACTTTTTTGAGGACCCTCCATAATGTTTTCCATAGTGGCTATACCAATTTATATTTCCACCAGCTAGAGATGCCTTAAATTAGGTCTGAGTCACACAGTTCCTTCAGTTGTATTCCCGTTATTATACAGGAGCCCTATTAATGTGGTGATAGGGGAGGGGAGTCATAGGCAAAGCCTCTGCTCAGGTCTCAGTGAGTCTGTGCCCCTGGGCTGTGAATTTCATGACCACTCAGGCTCTGCCTCCACCCTCACACTCCTTAGGAGGGACAAGAAGTTTAGAATTGGGATTTTCTCTTCCCTAAGGTTGTTTAGCCCTTAGTAAAATTGTTTTCCTTGAGAGCAGAATGCTTTGGGGTTATTTCAGAATGGTTATTTTCCTCCTCTCCTGCAGAAGCAAGTGGGGATTTTTACACAGTATTTACCCTGAGAACCTGGTGGCAGTTTTGGAGGTAACACTCAAGAAAATGTGACCCCATAACCCCACCACTACCAATACTGGGACTTCATAAGATTTTCTCTCTCAAATTAGTCCACAGATCAGTTTCCAGAAATTAGTCAATTACCTTTTAAATGTGCCTTCCACTTGTTGGCTCCAGTGGTAGGCTTCTGTTCCTAGTAAGTTGTGATTCTCTGCATTTGTCTGTCTTTCCAGTTTTCAAGATGGCGGTGTGCCTTCTGACTTCAGGTTTCTGATAAATCCAAGAAGAGTTCTTGATTTTCAGTTTATTCAACCTTTTTCTTGTGAAGATGGTAGTGATGACTGTCAAGCTCTTTGCATGTCAGACTAGACTCTTTAAAAACATTTTAGAATTTTGTTTTGTGTCATTTATGAGGTGACCGAAAGGGAAGTGGGGTAAAAGAATTTTTAAGACATTATTAGATCTGGTAAAGAGCATGCTGTTAGAGAATATTGTTATTTAGATAATCAGATATTTTAATTTAACTTTTAAACTGATAAGAACAAATACTACACTTGATCTTAGCCAAAAGGCCAAGAAATTATCATTTAACTTTCAGATTCATGTTTATTTTTTAATTCTAGTCTCCATTTGATGGATGGATGTTGTAGTTGCAATGACGATATGCAAGAATCCTCCATTTTAGCATTGAAATTGAGAAACCTTTGTACTAAAATATAATCAATTGCTTCTTTTTGAAAGAAGTAGCTTTATTATTATTATTATAAAAGTAACTATTATAAAGATAAAGGTACTATATGTTTTTGATAGCTTATTTAAAAAATAGATAATGTAAAGAGGCAAAATTTTAAAAACATTAGTTATTTCATTTCTCAAAGATAAACATTGTTGACATTTTGGTTTTTCTTTCAGACTTTGTATAGCTGTTTTTAAGATAAAAATGGGCTCATAATGTACAATTCTGTTTTGTTACTTGAAGTTTTACTTAAAATGTATATGGACACCTTTCCATGTCAGTGTATGTAGATCTTCATTTTTAATGACTGTAATGGAGTGCATTGCATAGCTGTCCTATCATTTATTTAATCAGTGCTCTAGCAATGGAAAGTTTGGTTATGTTTATTTTCTTCTTTATTGGTTATAAATAATATTGCCTTGAATACTTGAACAGTCTTATTTCCTTAGGATAAATTCTTTGAAGTAGAAATTCTGGAGTGTTCATTGTATCCTCGGTGTCTAGTACAGAGTCTGGTGATAAGAGGCACTCTGATATTTACTACAAATGCTCATCAGAGAGCATTTACTTTTTAAAGATTTATTTTTATTGTTTTTGAAGAGAAACCAGAGTGTTTTTTTGACAGAGAGACAGAGAGACAGAGAGAGAGAGAGAGATACAGAGACAGAGAGAAGGGGGAGGACCCAGAATAGTCTCAATAGTTGCACATCATTGGTTTTTCCACATAGTTTTATTCCACAGGTGGGTGTGGGGCTGGCTGCACAGGGCAGGAACTGGGCCAGGGTCTCACCCTGGTGAGAACTGAACTGGGGGCACTCCCCAGTTCAGCATATGGGTCTGCACGGGCCAGGGCCGGGATTCGATCCTCGGTCCCCGGGGCTGCAAAGTGAGTGCTTAACCCACTGAGCCATCCTGGCTTCCCCAGCATTTACTTTTTAAAAGCACTTGATCAATATTGCCACATTGTTCTACAGAAATGGGCCATTTACATTCTCAGTATTGATTGTGGGCACTTATTTATAATTTTTTGATAATTCTAATTATATTAATACAGATGCATAGTATTAGGCATATATATTATATTATATATGAATATGTATTATATTAAACCATAAAAGAAAAATATTTATAATAATACGTATTAAACCATAAAAAATATATATTAATACATGCGTATTAATATAATTATAAATATTTTCTTTTATGGTGTCTGATTTGGTGTCATGTTTAGAAAAGTCCACTTACCCTAAGACTGTAAAATGAGCCACCAAAAATCATAATTATTGTTTTTTTACATTTGGGTTTCTAATCCCTCTGGAATTTTATTTTGATGTAAGGTTGAATGCTTATTTAATATGAAACTTTTTTATAGCATAATATATTTTTTTAAAGATTTATTTTATTGTTTTTGACAGAGTCAGAGAGAGACAGAGAGAAGGGGGAGGGCCCAGAGCAGTCTCCATAGTTGCATGTCATCAGTTTTCAAGATAGTTTCTCATTCCACACAGGTAGGCTAGGGGCTCCCGCATGGGAAGCAAGTCCCCCCAAGCCAGGGGCCGAACTGGGGGGTGAGAACCAAAGTGGGACCTCCTGCATGTGAAGTACATCCCATTTCAGCATATGGGTCCGCATGGGCCAGGTCCGCATGGACCAGGGCTGGGATTCGATCCATGGTCCCCGGGGCTGCAAAGCAAGTGCTTAACCCACTGAGCCATCCCTGCTTCCCCTATTTTATTGTTTTTGACAGAGAGAGAGAGAGAGAGACAGACAGACAGACAGACAGACAGAGACAGAAAGATGAGGGAGGGCCAAGAGCAGTCTCCATAGTTGCACATCATCAGTTTTCAACATAGTTTCATTCTGCACAGGTAGGCAGAGGGGCACACAGGGCAGAAACCCAGCAAGGACCTCCTGCATGGGAAGTACACCCCGATGAGAACCGAACTGGGGGCTACACTCCAGTTTAGCAAATGGGTCAGCATGGGCCAGGGCCCAGATTTGATCATCAGACCCTGGGGCTGCAAAGTGAGCACTCAACCCACTGAGCCATCCCGGCTTCCCAATATTCTTTTTAAAGAGAAAAGTTTTCTTACTGGTACTTCTACTTAAAATTTAGGAACTTGATTAAAACTTGGAATATTCTAGTTTTTAATTTACCTAATACAATGATGATTTTATTTACTCTTAGTAAGACTACCTTAAGATACAGACTATATACTAAAAAGGAGATGAATAAACGAATCACTTTTTTCTTGGTGATATATTTTCTCTGGTAACCAGGTGAGATAATGGATAACCTTACCCTAGAAGCTGGAGATGATGCTGGAAAAGTGAAGTGGGTGGACATCAGTGATAAACTCAAGCTTTATGCCAATCACTGTCAGTTCATCAAACTGGTGGCTGAGAAACGAGATGCGCACTGGAGTGAGGACTCTGAAACTGGCTGCGTTGGTTTATAGCTCCTAATTAAACCAAAGACCAACAGAAGGGCATGTACTGAAAAGAAGGCAACATCACAGAACTCATGCTGGAACGGGGGCAGGGTGGAAGTTATTTTATTCACTGTCAAAATGATTTTCATTTAGAAGGTTTTACATCAGAATAAAGTTACTAAATATGGTGAAATGCAACACCCAATCTTTTGCTTTCCAGTCAGAAGATATAAAAACAGTCATATTTTGTATGTATTCTATTTAAGCATGCCTTAAACTCAATTTAAACAACTTGGATGCTCTTTGAAGAATTGTAATCAGAATAAAGAGAAATTTATGATCAGCCATAACTTCTGCTTTCCATCTGGTTTTTGTTTTTCAGTCCTTTTTTTGCCGTCGTTCTCTTGGATTTTCTGTGGTCTGAAGGTCATTCCTGCCACATCAGAGCTTTAGGAGGAGCACCAGAGTGGTCTAATCTGATTTATTTTTTAATTATTTGTTTCACATTTTGTTTATATGGGCTTGTTGAAGCTGATTTCAAAAATGGGAACCATATATATTCTTCTCTTTAGAGCTTTCAGTTTTATGAGGAAATTTCAGCACTTGTTTAGTTGATAAAGATAAATGTCAATGAATATATGCTCTCATTTTCAAAAATTCTGAATTAAGAAATGGGTCCAGGAAATTAGCCATTTAAATTAATATATTTATTTTACTCTACTGTAACTGTATATGTTATGAATGAATTAAAATAGATGTTCAGAAAGAAATTGAAATCAGAAGTCTTTGGGAGTTAAAATGTTTTTGTTAGGAAGGGAATGTTAAGGATTCAAATCGGTTTTTGAGACTCACTGTTAACATTGTAATTCCCAGAGGAAAGGAAAGAGTTGGTGTTCTAGCTGCTCTTGGAATCCTGGAGGAGGGAGGCAGATATCACTGCCTTGTCTTCGTGGAACATGTGTGTCACATTCTGGCTAACATAGCCTTTGGGAAAGTACCATGACGCTAGCTCCTGTCAACCTGAAGTAGGGACTGTCATAATTCCATCCTTGTTCTAGTTGGGCTATAGATGGGGCATTTGAAGAAAAGGGGCTGTGGGGAACAGAGAGACATGGTTGTTTGTCTTTTCTTTAGACATTTGAAAAAGATATTGGGCTTACTCTGTAGTTAGAGGACAGAACTAGGGCTAAGGTAAGTCAAACGTGTGTTTGTTTGTTTTTTCCTTTTTAGTGTCAGAACTCCTTTTGGTAAACCTGAACTGAACTGACAGGAAGCTTTTTTCTCCCTTAGTGTGACTATCAGTTTTGCTGAGAAATAGTAGAATGTTTGTTTTCAGGATGCTGCCTCAACCTCCTCTGGAAGAGTTAGAAGATTTATATATGGTATTGATTTTCTAAAATCTAAAAAATCCTGGGTCCTATTTATGTAATAAGGGACTTGTGCTTGACAGGAGTGACATGCTTACTAAGTGAAGTGTAGGATGGCCTTCTCCCAGCATGAAAGAGTGATTAGACTTTTACTGTTTGGCAGAAAGAAATTGCTTCTTTCTGGCACTGAATAGAGTTCTCTAAAATTGAAACAGCTTACAAAAGTTATTGAGAAAGTTTGAACCATTTCCTGAAGAATGACATTTACTTATGTGTAATAGTTTTGATAAAGCTGACATTAGTAAAGCTACTAGGTTGTATTAAAATTTTATTTAAATAATGACTAAAGCTCATTGTTTATAGGTAATAATTTCTTTGAGGCACTTTAGAGTTTTTACTGGAACATTGGGGAAAAACTAAATTATAGACAGGATAGAAGTAGATAATTTTCTGATAAGTGTAAGTATCCAGCACCATCTATAATAGGGAAAAAACAATTAAAATTTTAGTTTAAGACATTTCTGGAGGAATATCTGCTCCTATATCAATAGCTGATATTGCCTATGTATTTGCTTTTATATTTTGGACATAAGGAATATTTTTATTGTTTGTTTTTTTAGAGACCTTTAGTAAAATAAATAGTAACAGGTACCATTTATTGGATCTAATTATGTTACTTAATCTTCACAACCATCCTGTGAAGTTAAGTGTCATTATCCCCATTTTGCCAATGAAAATGATATATAGTATTTAGAAAGGTTGCCCCAAGGTTTATTCAGTAAGGGACAATCCTGGTCTGCCTAGCTCCAAAAGCTCCCTGTGTATTATATTCCCTGCTAAAGTTATGAAGCATTTATGATTTATTACTTTAAGTTTGCAGTTTGGTAGATTATATATTACTTAACAATACTTAACGTTATCCATAGTAATTAATACAGTTATGGTTTGTGAATTTAAATTAAAGACTACATCTGATTTGGCTAGCTTTTTTGAAATTGTATAGTTTGTCCCAAATACAATTTATTTGATAATATCTTGATCTAAGGATAATCAGTGTTTGGCCAGGTGTTCTTGAGATTTGAAAGTGGTTAAAACTCAAATAGAAGCAAATGCTAAACTTACGTAAGACAATAGCTATTTAAAAAGCTAAATATTTAGTTTCTAAAGAGGGCATTTCAGAATTCTAACCACTTTCAGAGGCTAAATGCTACTGTGTCTTATAGTATAAGTACTTATGAGGACTGTTCAGAAAAAATTCCAGTCATGAATGCCTCTGATTTTCATATTACATGGCTGGATACTTTCTGGACATGGCTGGATACTTTCTGGACATCCCACATATGTGGTTGCTATTTTCTAAAATATTTGTGAAGTTTTAATAAATGAACTGATTTTAAAATATATCCTTTGAAGAAAGCATTTTATTTGGTCTTATTTATACCTACTTTCATCATATTAATTTACCAATATATACACAACCTGAGGCTAATAAATCCTTTAGATAAAAATTTTGAAGTATATAATAGTGCGGGGAAGCAGGGATGGCTCAGAGGGTTAAGCATTCGCTTTGTAGCCCTGGGGACCAAGTATCTAATCCTGGCCCCGGACCATTGCAGACTCATACTGAACTCGGTCGGGTAAGCTTCCCATGCAGGGGGGCCTCCAGTTCAGTTCTCGGCCCCTGGTTTGGTCCCTGGCTTGAGGGGGCATGCCTCCCATTCGGGAGGCCCCCAGCCCAGTTTCCGCCCTGTGTGGCCCCCATCCACCTGTGTGGAACAAAACCATGTCAAAAACTGATGACATGTATAACTATGGTAACTGCTCTGGGCCCTTCCCCTTTTCTGTGTCTCTATCTCTGTCTCTCTCTGTCAAAAACAATAAATCTTAAAAAAAATAAATGTATAATAGTGCTTGAAAAGTATTTGGAGATTTTACTAACCTTATATAACTTCTGATATAGTAGTGAGAGAATTATTTCTGGTGAAATAAAATGTAAAGATAATAGTTATTTATCTGAAAGTATTTTTGCCATAATTTCTTCCTTGCTTCCACCCATGTCTCCCATATTTGTGTTATTTTATTGCTCTTGGATTATTATTCATATAATTTATGGTCAGAAGTAGAGAATAATGTGGTTCTGTTTTACTTAAATGCTGATAAATTGAGTCCTCAACTGTCTTTTCTACAACATAGAGCTTAATTCCTCCTACTTGGCCATTGATGGCTTGATAAGAACATTTGAAGTGGTAAGAAACACTAAATAAGCACCTTAGGGCAATGAAACTTATCAGAAGGAAAACTTGGGTGAAATCTAATTCCTTTCTCAAAACAGGAATTGAGAGTATTTTGATTCATTGGTTTTTTTTTTAATGGTAGATTAAAATAAATACATGCTATAATTTTAATTGGTATTCAGATATTTAAAAAATAAGTATACTTTTTTGTTCTCTATTTTTAATACATATTAATATGTTAAAAGAAGGCAAATGAGTGAGAATCAAAGTGGAAGTCTCAAGGTTTGTATCCTTTCCATCAAGCTGATACTTTTGTGTTACGGAGATGTTACCTTGCCTGGAGATGAGGCCATTTCTAGATTTGGTGGTTTCACAGCAGGCTTTGTTCACTATTGGCTATGAATTCTCAGTAGTTCAACAATAACTTTGAAGTAATATGTATAGTTTGCAATATCTTATCATAATCCATATATTTCAGTAAAATGAAATTTTGTCAGATACCATGGGCACTATGAAACGAATACCTGTTTAGACGTGCTGAAATGCTGATCTAAAGATTCTTGGAAGAAATTGAGTTTATAAACTTCATGAGCTCTAATTTGGGTAGATCAGTTGGGTTCGATTCTTCCATGTATTTTTATGGTTCTGAAGAATTATTTTTATCTTTTCTGAGATTAAATGTCACTCTTATCAATATAATCATAAAAATAAAGTCTTACCCCAAAGAAGCCCTGAAATTAAAAAAAAAAAAAAAAATGTTATCTCCATTTCATTAAATAGATTGATAGTTTATAATAGCTTAAAAATTGGGGAAGCTGGGATGGCTCAGTGGGTTAAGCGCTTGCTTTGCAGCCCTGGAGCCTGAGGATCGAATCCAGGCCCAGCCCATGTGGACCCATATGCTGAAATGGGGTGTGCCCCCAGTTCAGTTCTTGCCAGGGCCAATGCAGGAGGCTCCCAGCCCAGCTCCTGCCCTGTGCAGCCCTGTGCCCACCTGTGGAGTGAAACTATATGGAAAACTAATGCTGTCAGCTATGGAGACTGCTCTGGGCCCTCCCCATTCTGTCTGTCTACCTCTGCCTCTCTCTCTGTCAAAAAACAATAAAATAAATCTTAAAAAAATTAATATGGAAAAAAATTAATGTGGACTTACTCCGAGTTGGTTCAAAATAGAAGTGATTAACTGAAAGAAGAAAAATCAGTGATTAGTATTGTCAATGGATTTATTTTTAATCTATTATTAACTTAGTACATATATAAGTTAAAATATTTTCTGTATGAAAATGTTTTTATTGAAAAATTACATCTTACTGCTTAGTTCTTTATTTGCATAATGTAAGATTCTAAAATGAATATGCAATGTCTAGATTTAAATCCTCTTAATTTTGTCAATTGTAATAAAAAAATGGTGACATTGGTAAAAAAAGTCACCTGTAATACCAGAGACAGTTTAACATCTGGGTTAACGTAAGACTATTTAGTGATTTGCTTGTTTCACTTAATACTATTGATGTTAATAAATGCTAATAAACAGAAAAGAAAACAAATCAACCAAACAAAATTTTCTTAATTCACAGAAATATTTTCCTATAATTGCCTTGTCAGTATATTCACTATATCTGAAAGATAGAAAAATGATGTGGATGGTTAACTCACTGTGTATAGTTCCATACAAGTGCTATCTTTCTTAAATTCTGCAAATTCCCTGTGTGATTAATGCTTGAACCAATATTTTAGGACAACTATGAATACTTTGCATTGAGAGTTTGCTTACACACCAGTTTCACTGGGAAAGTATTGCTCTGTAGCTTCCATGTGGTCCTTCTGTTTTCAGAGACAGGCAGCTTGCCCAAGAAATGAACTTTGCTACCAAGAAGGCAAACCTCTCTATTTATAGAGCTGTCCAGCTAAACTCTGTCCCTACTTGTTCTTAGGTAAGAACAGTAACCTGAGGTATTGTTTGTCCTAGTATGTTTTTCTGCTCCTGAACTTAAACAGGATCACTGGGAGAAAAAAATGCTTAACACCAGGAAGATATGGCAAATTCTATACGTTATTCTGTCAGGAGTCTTTCCAAGGTGGTCTGTGGCCAACAGTGCTTTTAAAAAGTTCAGAAAAAATACATAGTATAAATAGGTATTAAGTGTTTGGATCTGGTAATATGAATGAGCCATGTGTCTGAGTCAATATGTTCAAAGGAAGAGACCTTGGAGCTAAATTCATACATTTTCCCCAAGGTCACCCAGATAACTAAAATTGAGATACCATATTTTCCGGCGTATAAGACGACCCCCTAATTTTACAGTTAAAACATAGGCTTAGGCCTATATTCACTGTATAAGACTGCAGCCTCAGAAGTGGGGGGTAGTCTTATACAGCGTATATAGGCCTAAACCTATGTTTTAACTGTAAAATTAGGGGGTCGTCTTATATGCCCAGTCGTCTTATACGCTGGAAAATACGGTATTTATAATTCTAGGCTTTTCAACCAGAGGCTACTGCTCTTTTAGCTGTTTTGATGTAAAGGGGAACTTGCTAATTTTGTAATCAATTAATCTTGAAGGTAGTTTAATCAGAGTGGATTGTGGGAGGTGTGTTTCACTATTAGAACCCAAAAGACTTTGGTTCTTTGTTAGGTTTAAAGCCATCTGTTTGACCTTAGAATTTCTGAGACACTTAAATATTCTTCAAGATGGTTAACTTTAAATAGTCTGTTTGGAAGAATCCTTAATATTTTATCCCAGGCACACAAATTATTTAGGCCTAATTTTCTGACATTTTAATAAATGACTGCATTTCCCTGATTCTAAGATGCAATCAATTGTAAAATGTACTATTTATTTAAGATAGCATTTTAAAGAAAAAGTGACATCCTAGGTGAAATGTATGTATGTATGTATATATGTGAGATGTGTCTTGATTTCAGAAAATGTTTTAAGTGTGAAAAGTAGTTTTTAGAATGGGAAATAGAATTTTTAAATGTTATTTTTTATAACTCCATTCAGGTATTTCTTCTGTGTTTTTATAAACTAAGATTCTGAGTAACTGCCTCATTATATTGTTGAATTTTGTGCAATTTAGTAAAAAAATTACCTGTTGGGATTCTGATTCGATAATTTTTAATACAGATTCATGCTAATGCTTTGTTAGTGAAGAAATAAGTCTATTTCATCTTTCCTGAAGCAATTTATCTGTAACTCTTACTTAAGTCTTTGGACTCTTGTCTTTCACCCTCATCAATGTTACAGGTGGTTGTTTTATTGATTTATAATTTGAATGAACTGAATAACTGAATGTAGAACTGTTCTCCGGCATTGAGACGGTTTTTTAGCTTTGAATTTAGTAGCCATGCTTTATTTCCAAATTAATTGGAATAATAAAGACAGCAATTTTCACGATGAACTGGTGCATCTTATGTAGGGTGTTGAATGTAATATTTTTGTAAACTTTATAGATTAACAGGCTAGAATATATTTACCTCTATAAAATCATTTGGTGTCAGGACCTAAAATAAAGGAAACAATCAAATAAACAAGGAGTTGTTACTCAGCATTTTACCTGTCCTCTCTGTTACATGTTTTGTACTAGCTTGACTAATGAAAACATGCTTTTTAGAATTCTTAGCATTTCTAAAGCTGCTGTTAAGATTTATATAGAATTTTAAGTAACCCCCATAGTCCCTCTCATTTTCCTTTGTGGACCCCAGACATAGCAGGGACTTCTTGGAAAGATCATTAAAGTTATGCTTACTGGGTTGAAAAAAGTCTATATTTTGTGACCACTGACTTATGAAAGAAAACTTTAATAATGCCATTTCCTATAATTGTACAAAAAACTTGGAATTAATATGCTATAATATATACAACTTATTTTTTGGTTTGTGACTGAGTCAATCTTGTCATATGTAATTATCCCTCATTCAGTAAAATCCTGTTGAAAGTAAAATTTAAATAATCTTTTTATACCATCACCATAACTTCAAATCTAGTTCAAGGGCTTTTAGGACAGATTTCATTTCAATAAGAATGCATCCCCCCCCCCCATTAATTGATGGCAGATGTAAGCATAAAATTTAGAAGGTGAAATGTACTTTATAAATAAGTCATTTTTACTATTTTACACTTGATCTTAGCCAAAGGCCAAGAAGCGATTTTATTTTCTTCACTATTTTATATTCTAGAAGAAAGTAAGGCTCCAAGGATTCTAAGAGTACTCCACAGTACTAAATGGCAGGTTATGTGACTTCAAATGTTTTTTCTACTTGTCTCCTGGGTTCCCTCCACATGATCAAGGAAAGTTTTAGGTCTTAGGTATAATAGCTCAGTTCTAAGGGTATGTACATTTGTACATAAAATGACTTACATCAGACAAAATATCAATAACTAGTGGTCCCCAAAAGAGAATGATAACCATTAATTATTGGTATCAAATTCTGATTAAATCCAAAGAATTTTCAAGTTTTGGTTTTTTTTGTATTCATTTAAATACAATTTTAAAGGAAACTTTATAATTACCTGATTTGGGTCATATGGAAAAGGAAAGGGGAGAGGAATTGGAATCTATAACAAAAAAAAAAAAAGAAGAAAAAAGTGAATTCTGCATAAAACAAGCTTTTTTTTTCTCTTTTATTTACCTATTTTCTCCTCCATCCATCGATTCAGTATTCAGCAATTATGTGCTCTCAGGGAGCCCACTTTCTAGATAGTGAAGATTAGATTCTAGTGGATTTTAAATATTTATTTTTCTTTCAAGAGGTATGCTTATTTTGCTTAGTCAAACCAAATGTCCAGGAATCTGTCTTATATATTGATAATTCTCACAAATCCATGTTTCTCTAGTTTTTCTTTGCTTGATTTTTGACACTATTCTGCCATCTGGTGGAAGGAAGTGTTTCCGTTTCAAATACTAGTGTTTTTTTGTGTGTGTGTTTTGTTTGTTTGTTTTTGCATAGATTTACATGATTTTATATACAGGCTGAACCAAAAGTAGGTGGACAGTAAATGATAAGATTTATGGTGTTTGTGTCCACCTACTTTTGGTTCACCCTGTATGTTAACAGAGACTCCTAAATTCTAATTATAAAACAAAACTCCAGGATTTTGCATTAATTTTAAAGCAAATCGTACTGAATTTTAGCCAAAGGAAGGGGAAACAATGCACCTAAACCTGACTAGAACCAAAATAATTTTCAGTTAATTATAAATTCAGGTACTTAGAAATTTAGTGGCTAAGATTCATGTGAAAATATTAAAAGAAAAGAATGTCCCATTGAAGATTGTAATTTTAGTGACAGATTTTAAGAAGCCTACTTAAAGTTGAGTAATAAACTGTTTGAAATTACATACAAGCAAAGAGGTGTTTATTACATTTATGATATAAAAACAAAATTATGCAAAATAGTGTTTATTTAGAAAATTTAGGTGATAAGAAGTTAAGAAAGATCCTATTTTAAAATGGGTATGAACTTTTCAAAATATATTGCTTAAATACTGTCCAAATTTAACGTGTTTCCAACTTGTGTTGCAGCCTCATTGTACTGGTAATTTCTACCACCCTCCATACACACATTGCCATGTCCTTCTTCAGTCTGTCCTATGCATTTGCTGTTCCTTTTGCCTGAGTGCTCCACCCTTCTTATTCTTCATGAGGTGGCTCAGATACCATCTCTGTGAATGAAGTCTTTGACCCACAGCCTAAGTTGTGTTTTGTATTTGCATCCAGAAGTATTTATCCTATTACACTGTTTTTTCATTTATGAATCTCTCCTCATCCGACTGAACTTGCACATTTTGTATTTTCAGCCCTCACTGTAAACTCTCTTATTTATATAGTAGACATTCAGTAAATATCAACCGAATGAATTCTATCTTTCTGTACCAACAAAAGTATCACATATAGAATAGAGGCATTTCAATTATGTATTTAGCATTGTTCTGGCCTTTATGAAAAAATGTTATATGAGTCCAGGTATTAGGAAGATTAGAGAGGGTCTGACAGGAAGAACAAACTGATTATATTGTGAGAAAAAGTTAGGGGAAAAAAACGTTAGAGAAAACAGCAAGGTGATTTTGAAAAAGTTTAGAATGTATTACAGAATGAGGTTAGTATTATCATAGTAATTCAGTATAAACACCTTTTTGATGACAAGTGGAAAAAGACATGGGATGAAGTCACTGAAGATTTGAGGGGAAATTTGCTCGTCTCTTATCACACCACCACGAACTATGCAGGTAGAGAGGGGATTTTATTTAAATAGCTAGCTAATGCCTGTTGACTTGGTAAATCCTAATATTTCTGTATCAAAATTTGTACAATATCATAACCATCACTCAACAAATAAACACTTTTCACAATTTGTGATGCTCCAAATCCATGCTTACCGGGGGCAATTGTGGAAGTGGCGGAAATGGGATCTGAGGGAAAAATGGTGGTCCTTGTAGTGGGTAAAAATTAAATCTCTGTAGAGAGAAACATGATGTCAGTCATTGCAGACAATTGCAGACTTTTAAAATGATGAACATGCCATTAGAAAACAACTGGTAGTTTACCTGACCACTGGAACTTCCTCCAGATTGTTCAAACTTGTAAGACAATAACAGCAACAAGATGAAACAACATACAGGCAAATACATTACTTATTACAAGAGATTTTATTTGGAATGAGGATAGGTAACCAGTCACTATTGAGCACTATACCCACCAGTGATGTGGCTTTGCCTCTGAAATAAAAAGCGATTGAATATTGAATAAGGAAAAGTGGAATTAATTTTGCCAGTGATTAAAACACTTACTTTTTGCCTTCAAATTTATTTACAAAGACTGTGTTTTATTAACATTTCTTAAGATTAACTACACTTGGCATGCCTCTTAATTTTTGAATCAACAGTGTTCTCAATTTAGTTCTCAGCATTTAGAAGTTCAAAGTGTGGAGTATGGAAGTGTAAATTGAAATTTTGTATCCCCAAACATAAATTTTGAAAGCTCCCTCACTTCTTTGAAAGCTCCTTTGTTAAAAAAAGAAAAAAAAAGAAAGGAAGGAAGGGGGGAGGGAGGGAGGAAGGAAAAGAAAAGTAAGGAGAAAAGAAAAGAAAAAAATTGTCCAGAGAAGAGGGTTTCTTGCCTACTTGGCGTCCTACATATTCAGGCTCTAATGAACATAGATTGAACTCAGATCTCATTTAGTATACTTGTGGAAAGCATGGCTATAGTCACCATGAGACGGTTTGGGGTAAGGGTACTGTAAATAAAACTCAATTCAAACTGTGTAATTAAACCTAGGTCACTGAAGAATACTGGTTCTATATTGCTAAGATTATTTGAGAGTTTCCTTTGACCCAGTTAGGACACTTCAGTGCTTTAGATGCATTTTTATCATCCTCACGATCCTCTGAGGTAGTTTTTGTTTGTTTTTTTTTATGTCATTTTACAGACAGGGAAGAAGCCAGGGTTTTCTTCTTTGCTCCAAGTCATACACTTAACAAATGGAACTCGGAGCTGGGATTTGGAGTGGGAAGACCCTTGGGCTGAGGAAGCATGGTACATTCCTGAGTCTACAACTTCCCCAGACTCCACCTTCCTCTTTCGTAAAATGAAACAACACAGGAAATGCTTTCTAGCCCGGAAATAGTAGGTTTTTTAGAACAGAGAGCGAATGTACAACCACAGGCGAGTACTCACGGAGATGGGCAGAGCAGAGGCAGTGCCCAGGAGCCCAGCCAGGACGAGAAGCTGCATTCTGGAGGAAGCGTCTGGAATGGAAGCGTTAGGAGATAATTTTTACCGTAGTTTGTTTTTACCTACCTAAATCCTATTCCCATTGTAACTAGACTGTTCTGTGTGAGATGCTGAAGTAGTGATCAGGCTAAAGTCTGCCTCTACATTCAGGTTTTGTAAGTCCAGACAGTGCTTTAGAGAACTTTAAATGCCTTTAGACAAGACGCACATTCTCTGGCTTATGACATTGCATACACTTCCTACCTTTCCTTATGTTCTCACAGTTCAACCTATACTTGTTTGGTCCCTGAAGTTACTAGAGTTTGTGATCTCTACCCACAAGTCTTCAAACAGCAGTGCTGTACCCTGCTTAGTATCGGGGATGTACCACCACTGGCTCCAATGACATTTCTTATGTAATATATACAAATTAGTCCGTCTTGAGCTTCTACCCTCCTGCGACTCACCAGGCCTTCACATGGTCGAGACTAGACAATATTACTGACAATTCAACTTCTCAAAGGGAAATGATATGGGAAAAATCTCGTAAGGTGGAAGGGGTGGGTAGGGAATGAGCACGGTATGATTAAATTCCATAAAGCAAATCAATGTGGTTTTCACAGGCCAGCTGATTCTGAAAGCAAACATTCTTATGATCTTTAATCACATTAAATTCAAATGAACTTACCTTGTGCACTCCAAACCAAATCAATGCATTCTGGAATTGAATTTTGGGAGAAATATCGATTTCATGATGCTCTTATTAAGACTTGTCCCCAGCACCTGAGCAAGTTATATCTCTACATAGAAGCCACTCTTCAACTATTTTATATGTACTTGAAATTCAACTTTGATTTACCTTTGTGCCATTTTATTTTGCCTGAATTTAGGCAGCTTATCCCACTTACCCTCCTTTTTCATGTCTCTTCTTCGTATTTTTCACCTTAGATTCAAGCCCTGAATTTCTTTTTTTAATTGTTAATTTTATTGGTGTGACATTGATTGGCAATAATTACATGGTTTCCAGGTGTACAATTCTACATTACATTGTCTATGCATTGCGTTATATGCTCACTACCCAGAATCAGCTCTCTTTCAATCACCATATATGTGATGCCCCCTCCTTACTCCCTCCCCCCTTTAATTTCTTTCTTCCTTTAAGCAGAACTATTAGAAATCACTAAATTATCCAACACACAAATATCTTACATTCTTTTACTTAGTGCAATAGAGTCAGTCCGAATGATACCATATGCCTGTTTAATTACCTTTGCTTCAAATGACCCTTGAAGCAGTTGATCTCCTAGCATGTCTATGCTCACCTAGTATTTAAGCTGTGTTACTAATGCCTTTATGGTCATGGGCAGTATGAGTCACAAAATTTAAAGCTAAACTGAATAATTGGTTTTAGATTATGAATTCCAACTTCTAAAGTATCTCAGTTACACAGAGATAGGCTTAAAGACATTACTGAGAAAATAACTTCATCTCCTTGGTTAGGATTAGAGTAATGTCTTTATCACAAACAACTCACAATTAAAATCTGTGACCACTAAGAATATTAAAGTGCTTCTGTCATGTATCATCTAGGACAGCTATACACATGGCAAGCTTAATGGATAGAAAAATGCAAGGTTTTAGAGTTTTCTATTATATAACATTTGCCATTTCAAAATAAAAATTATTTTCAAATAAAACATTTCTAGTATACATTTAAGTAGTCTTTAGCATTAAAGTTACTTTTCACTATTTCAAACATTTAAAACATTAAAAAATGCAATTTTTTTTTAAAGATTTATTTTTATTGTTTTTGACACAGAGAGAGGGAGATATAGAGACAGTGTCAGAGAGAAGGGGGAGGGCCCAGAACAGTCTCCATAGTTGCACATCATTGTTTTTTTCCACATAGTTTCATTCCACAGGTGGGCGCAGGGCTGTACCAGGCAGGAACTGGGCCAGGGTTTCACCCTGGTGAGAACCAAACTGGGAGCACTCCCCAGTTCAGCATATGGGTCTGCACTGGCCAGGGCCGGGATTCGATCCTCCGTCCCCAGGGCTGCAAAGTGAGCGCTTAACCCACTGAACCATCCTGGCTTTGCCAAAAAAATGCTAATTTGGGGGGAAGCTGGGATGGCTCAGCAGGTTAAGCGCTCGCTTTGCAGTCCCAGAGACCAAGGATCGAATCCTGGCTCTGGCCCAGGCAGACCCATATGCTGAACTGGGCTGTGCCCCCAGTTCAGTTCTTGCCGGGGCCTATGTGGGAGGCTCCTGGCCCAGTTCCTGCCCTGTGCAGCCCTGTGCCCACCTGTGGAGTGAAACTATATGGAAAACTAATGCTGTCAACTATGGAGACTGCTCTGGGCCCTCCCTCTTCTCTCTGTCTCTCTCTGTCTGTCTCTCTGTCAAAAAAACAATAAAAATAAATTTTTTTTAAATGCTAATTTTGATCTAATTAATGTCTCCAAATACAATTTCATTGTTCTCAACATAGTAACAATTTGAAATGTTGTTTCTAATTAATTAAGACTTCTAATGACAGTTATTTGCAGCTCCCCATAAAAACATTATGACTTTTGAAATAATTTCTAAAATTATTTCCCTAGATGGGAAAAAATTATGTCATACTTAATTACATTTTGATTAATCAAATTGAACATAAATATGTTATGACACAGTGTGATGTGGTCTGGTTAAGAACAAGTGATTCATTGAGCTAAGAAAAGAGATAATAAATATAATTTTGAAGTTAAACAGAGAAGATTATTCTGATTAAAAAAACCTGTTTCATAAGTATCCTTCAGATATATTTCTAGACACTCATTCTCTCAGTGACTATCACAGATGAGGCTCTTAACAACAATAACAACTTTTTGATTATTTGAAAAATAGTCAAAGGCAATTGCATTGGTGGCTTCCATTTTAGATATGAAAATATGTAAAACAAACATCATTTTCTTTCAAATAAGTAGAATAAAGTGGGTGAAAGGGTCTTCTATTGACTTGACTCAGGCCTTGCAAGACTCTATAATGGTGTCTTTTATATTTTCACAACCTAGCTTTTACTGTATTCATAGTTACCAAATAAGGGCTCAAATGGAAACACAAATATCCCTCATGACACAGTTTCTTGCTATCAATTTTTGGTAGTAATATTAATCTCTGACTACATAGGACATTAATATAATTCAGGACTCTCCACTGTGTTATTATTTACATTATATATTTTTATTGTTAATTTTTTTGCGGTGATATTAGTTAGTAAAAATTACATAGGTTGCAGGTGTACAATTCTACATTATATTGTCCATGTATTGCATGTGCTCTCCACTCAAAATCAGTTTTCTTTCCTTCACCATATACTTGGCTCCCGCTGCCTCCTTTCCCACTCCCCTCCCCCTAACCTCAGGTAACCACTAAACTATTGACTATGTCCATGAGGTTTTTTCCTTCGTTGCTTTCAATTTACATTATTTTGAGGATGCAAAATGCCTAAAAGTTTTGCAGGTCCTCCTCCCCCAACTCACATGCTCACCTGCACAAAAGCCAAAATTATTGTATCAAGCAATGCATCATTATCCACACTTTTAGTTGAACTTGGTGAAGAGCACGTGAATTCATTTTGTTTTCTTCCTGTTTATACTTACATTATGTAAAGGGCATTCATGAACAATTACCATTTAACAACTGACTAATTTTTTGTCATAGGAAACCCCTCTCCTAACCACACTTACACTTTAAAAAAAGATTCTTTTTTTTTAAGCAGTGGGGTCTAGGAAGCACAATTATAATTTGGTATGAAGTGTGAGATTTGGGTTGGTCTTTCACATATAATTGTTTAAAATAAATGACTAGAAATAAACTTGCATAAACATTTGGATTTTTATGAATTTTTATTAAGCTATTAAGATATTAAAAATAATACACATTCACAACAAAAGAGCATTATTCCATTTTTGACATGCATATGATATTATGGACAAAATGATCATATTATTTTTTTCAAGTTTGATAATCGGTAAGTATCTCATAAATGGGTGCAGAGTGATGAGTTCAACTCCTGTTCACAAACAGCATACAGTATTTTGCATATATTGACTTTACTTAATTTTAAAGTTTTTTTTCCCAAAGTTAATGTTAAATGCCTGGTGCACATACTGTTATCAAGCAGTTATTCTTGTTGTCTTCTCAGACATGCAAACATTTTGCTAAATATAATTCTACAAGGATCACGGCTGCATATATTTCAGAAGTGATCAGAACAGAGAAGACTGGAAAGTTTGAGTTCTTTCAGCTCTTAATTCAAAACAGGAGATTTTCATCTATGTCTTCTGTAAACAAACAAAAACAAAACAAAGCAAAACACATTTTTAGAAAGTAGCCAGATTAGTAATATAAACAAATATAGTTAGAGCTGGGGTCTTAGAGAAGCCATTGAAAGGCATTATAAGGGTTCTCAGCCCTGGTAGAGCATCAATAGTACCATGAAGCTTTTAAAAAATGTATCCTCAGGCTTCACCCCTGGTTTCCTGAATCAAAATTCCCCAGGAGTGGGCCAATGGCACATATACACTTAGAAAACTCTGCAGGTAGTTCTGATATAACGTTCAGAACCACCAGTAAAAAAGATTGAAGGGAGGCCTGCCAAGAAGTGTCAACTATACTAATCTATAATATAAGGGCTGCTAAAACATATATAATGAAAATAAGTAGAATTATAGGGCCAGTTAAATCAAATTTCCAATTAAATAATTGTAAAAGAACTTGTTGCCACAACGATGAAAGAAGATAGTGTTCTCTGGTGAATATAAGACCACCCCTTACCAGTATGGCCCATCCTCACTCAATAATTGTTGAGCAAATACTTAACACAGATTAATTTGAAGCCTGATAAACTACTACCCTGTCTGGGACACTAGGTAATTTTCCTGCCCAGTATAAATCTTCCTCTCGCTCCAAGAATAGGAAAGATTATGGGCTTTGCTATATTTCTTTTGAGCAGTGGCTTCATATGTAAAATTGGGATAATAGTCTCATTACTCATACATTTACATATATTTGCCCTTATACTTTTTGTCTTCTTTCTGTTGTTCAGATGAGAGATGTTCCTCCTATTGACTTTAAGGTCAATGCTCTATCTGTGCCTAAGATGTCTTCTGAGCTCAGAATTCTCCTCTTTTCTCTTAAAAATTTTTTCTTCTCATCTTAATGGGTCCTTCCCATTAGAATTTAAATGTGCTGTATATCCCACCTGGAACTAGGTGGACCATCCGTAAAGATTTTTTTTAATGAACAATGAATGAATGAATAAATGAATAAATGAGTGAATGCATGAGTGCTAAAGCCTCTTTTATTTCCAAAAATGCTTTCCTCAACTCTGCATCCCTCTCTGGCACTTATTATTATTTGTTAAATTTATTGGGGTGACATTGGTTGGTAAAAATTACATAGTTTCAGGTATACAATTCTACATTACATCATCTCTGTGTTGCATTGTGTGCTCATCACCCAGAGTCAGTTCTCTTTCCATCATTATATATTTGATGCCCCCTCCCCCCTTACCCTCAGGCAACCACTATGCTATTGACTGTGTCCATGAGTTTTTGTTTCTTTGTTACTTCCAGTTTTATATTCTACCTATAAATGAAGTCATGTGGTTCTTGATTTTTTTCAATCTGACTTATTTCGCTTAACGTGATGATCTCAAGTTCCGTCCATGTTGATGCAAAGGGCAGTATTTCATCTTTTCTTATCACTGAGTAATATTCCATTGTGTCAATGTACCACATCTCCTTTATCCAGTTATTTTGGTTGTTTCCATGACTAGCACTTTCTTGTCTCCAAACAGCCACTCTTCACCCTTGTTTTATCTCCTATTCTTTCTCAACCAGTGACATCTGGCTTCCATCACTACCATTCTGTAAGCACTACTCTTACCAGGACACTCAGGATATCCTTATTTCTGTGTCCAGCAGTATTCTCAGTCTCTTATCTTACTTGACATCTCAGCAACATTTGGCACTGTGCCCTCTTCCTCCTCTTTGAAACACCTTTTTGGACATGGTACTATCCTGTTTTCTTCCTTCCTTTCAGAGACTTTTTATTCCCCTTCGTGAACTCCTTTTCTCTGTCTATCGCCTAGATGTTGTTTCCTGCTGTTCAACTCTAGACGTTTTTCCACGTAACTCTATACATTTTTCTTTGGGGAGTTAATTCTTTTCCCTGCTATCAATTACTTTCTATATGCTACTAATTCCACATGTGTATTTCATTTCCCAGACTGACTCAAACAGCAGTTTCATACTTTCTACTATCAACCGTACATTGTCCTCCAAGTACTTCAAAATTCAATATGTCCTAAATGAATGCATCGTCTCTCCCAAATCTGCTTCTGGTCTGTTTTCTATCTCAGCAGGAGGTACCTTTATTTACACTGCCTGGCCTGATCCAGGAACCCAGGTGGTGTTCTGGTCTTTCTCTTAATGTTTCAACTGCTTCCTGACCCCACACGTTTCCTATCAAACATTATCTATTTCTACATGCTATATATCTTGAATATGTTTATATTCTTGGCTATATCTTGAATATATTTATATTTTTAAATATATATTTTGAATATATTTATTTTTCCTTTTCCCGAATGTAAGTGGACCTAGTTCAAGTTCTCATCAATTCTTGTCTGAGTTTACCACATCCTCTCAGCTGTTCTTTGGTTTCTCCACAATGTGCAAAAAGAATCTTTGTAAAATACAAATTCAGTGAATTCACTCCCCTGTTTAAAATATTTTGGTGACCCTCTAGCATTACTAAGATAATGTCTTTAACTGGCTTAGTAGGACCTGTCTCTATTAGTCTCACTAGGGAGATTTTTCTAATGATCAGTGTGGATATGTGGCAATATTTGTTATGACATGGACAGTAATTAAATAAGATGTCTCCATCTCTTAATCACAATCCCTTTTTACACACAAGGAAAGTGAGGCTTCTGAGGATGAGTGACATTCTTTAATTCACACAGCTACTTAATGACAGAGCTGTAATATTAGAGTACATTTAGTTCAGAACAAAGGCAATTAAAATTCAGGAAAACACTGGCTAAAATTTATCCTCTTCTGTTGATTTCTCAGCCTTGGGGGAAGGAAGGGTACACTTAAAGGTAGAGCTATAGGAGGGCTGTTCAGAAAAAAATTCAACCATTGGCAATATAACAAGAATGGTTACATGGCAGGATAGTTTCTAGACAGCCCTCATATATTTTGTTACTTTCCCTAATTATATCTCAAAGCAGTAATGTGTTTATTTGTTCTGACTCAATATTTAATATCTGCTTTATTGGCTGACCATGGTGATAATTCTTTCCCTTCTTCAAAATAACATAATCAGAGCCAAACCACAGTGAACAAGCAAGCCCATTAGGGGCTTTGCAAGTCACTGAACTTCACGCTCTGTCTTGCTCCTCCCAGCACCGAGCCTGAGTGAGCCTTAGGCTGAAGAGCTGCCAGAAATTTCAAAAGAACAGTGAAGTGCAACCTGTTCCTTAAATAAATGGCCTCTGTTCAAATTTGCCTTTTGATCACTCCTTTAAAATTCAAGAAGTGTATGCCATCTACAAGGGCATACATAAATATGTACTGTCCCTGTTAAGTTACTCTGCTCTTCATAATGGTGGTGCAGAGGGGGAGGGGCAGCTGTACTTGGGTTCCTTCTAATGTGGGAATTGGAAAAGACAGTTTTAACCATTTATTATGGATATATTTGAGTTTTTAAGTACTGTGCTTATAGAATAGGTGTTAGAAAGAATATTGGCTCTATTTGTATGGGTCTAGGTTTTACTCTTCAAATACGATTTTTAAAAGGTTAGCCTGATACCCAAGTCAAAGAAGGATATAAAATAATTTCTTTCTTGGAAGGATAGCCTTCTGACATTTGACACAACTCCCTGGGTTTAATCATTTTCTCAGTCTTAACCAACTGCTGAGACCTCAATGAAGTTATCCCCTAAATATTCACACTTGCTACCCTTTGAAAAGAGAGTATCATAAAGGAAGTAAGAAATAACCTTGTAATGATAACATGTACCCTGAGGGCGTCCTACCTGGCACTCAGCCATCTTGTCTCTGCATTTCATTTGAACACACAGCAGGACCACTTTCTCTGAGGGCTTTAGGGCTATAGGGCTTATCTAGAGAACAATGATGAATTTACCTTCTTTAATTCCAAAGCAGTGGCCCCACTCCTTCAGGGTGATGTGCTTATCCTTGTTGGGGTCACACTCCTCAAAGAAGCGGGTTATGCAGTGTTCCATGGGCACCAGAGATGCTCGCAAAGGAGCAAGCTCGGAATGTGTCAGGACTCTGCGATGAAATAAAGGGCAGCCAGTAACTGAGTTAGCTTCTGTGTGAAACTTAACCCTTAGAATCACAAAGGGCATTTTTCTTCCACAGGGTTGCTGAGTATGCCAAATAAATAACACACTCATGACAAGCTGCAAATGACATAAACTTTTTATAGGTAAAATAGATTTAGGGGTATTGATTCACAAGGTTCCATTCTTCATGGGGAACTGTCCTCCCTCCACTCTAAATTTATAGGGCTGCACCCCAGCAATCATGTTTGTACAACTTGGCTCCTACCCACTGGCCATACCTGATTGTTCCAGATGTAGGCACTTGACCAAATTAGACCAATCAGATTATCTTGGGACTTTAGGATTAAGAATGAGAAAGAGTTGCGAGAGTCTCCATGGGAGGCTGGACCCTAACATGTAAACGTGGGAGCTGTGATATGGCCGTAATCTGTTACTTTCAAAGCAGTTTTGTATTTAGACAACTAACTACGATTGTTTGGCATTTCAGTGTTCTAGAATGGAACCGGGAAATGTCCCAAGTCTGCTTAGAATTCTCTTTGCAAAGATAGCTGGACATTGTATCAGGGAGACGATCTAGTAATGGGAAGGTAAAAGTGTTTTTACCTGTCCATAGGATGCTTGTCAAGTTCACTAAACTCCCAGTGCACAGGATACACATACATGTGGTAGTTTTTCTTAAAGTCCCTTAAGAGAAGGTCAATGGAATGGTCCCCAGCCAAGAGTCTCTTTTCATCCAGGTAAATTTTCTTGACCTGGGATTAGAAAGAGAGAAGCTCATCATAGAATCAGAACAATGTAATCAAATTAGCAAAAATGTGACAGGAAAACAAGCCCAGGACATTATATAAGACCAAATGGAATGCCTTCTCATCAACACTACAGCCTTGTTTGTTTCTACACAGAACAACAGCTAACATTTAAAAAATCTGTAGTGTTCAGAAGAGATTTGTCCTTTTGGATTTTTTTTTCTTTTAACCAAGTTATGTTTATTGTATTCTTCAAAATTATGAGATGGTTTTGGGGCTGCCAGGATGTCTCAGTGGGTTGAGCGCTCATTTGCAGCCTTGGGGTCTGAGGATTGTATCTTGGCCCCAACCTGTGCAGACCCATGTGCTGAACTGGGGTTTGCCCCCAGTTTGGTTCTCGCCGGGGCGAGTTTCCCATGAGGGAGGCCGCCGGTTTGGCTCCTGCCCTGGGTGTGCTCCCCATGCAAGAGGCCCCCAGTGGGGTGTGCTTCCTATGTGGGAGGCCCCCGGCCTGTTTCCTGCCCTGTGCAGCAGCCCTGCATCCACCTGTGTGGAATGAAACCATACTGAAAACTAATGGTGTACAATTGTGGAGACTGCTCTGGGTCCTCCCCTTTTTCTCTGTCTCTCCCTCTCTCTCTGTCAAAAACAATAAAAATAAATCTTTAAAGTTATAAGATGTTTTAATGAAAAGGGGCTGAACTAACTTGAGCAAAATCAGTGAAAACTCCTGTTCTTCCCCCATTGGCATACTCCATTCTTAATTATGTATTTCCATTCAGTGCCTGCTTGGTCTTAGCTTAGCTCTGGGGTGATACCATTTTGCTTCTAGTGCTCTCAAGGATTTCTGTGACGGTGTGTTAAAGAGGGAGGAAAGAAACTATTTAGGGGCAATGCATGTGAACTGAGCTGGTGACGTTACCCATTATTTCACTGAGTAATTGGAAGCAGTCAGAACAGAACTTCTACCCATTTCTATGACCACATCTACCAACTTCCCTCCTTGTTATCAAGGATCAACTTCTTTGCTCCTAATCTAACCCATCCCCTCAGTGATGCTGAGAAGCCCACCCCTTCTCATGTACCCAAGAGTCCCCCGTAGCAGCTGGGCACCTTTCCGTCTTTACTGGTTACGTCCAGAAGCACAACTTCCTCTACCATCTCCCGCTGGAAGATGGGACTCTGGAACACCCATCCCCCCTCTTTCACTTTTTCCTTTCACAGCACAATGTCTTGCTGCTTCCACCTCCTTCTTCCTATTCTATTCTGAACCCTGTCCACTCAGGCTTGACTCCTAACCCACTCTGCGAGAAACACCTCTTGTCGAGGTCAACTCTGATTATCTTTCCCACATGCCAGTTCAGTGGCCAACACTCAGCCCTCCTCTTACAACCCATAAACAGCATTTGACACAGTGGACCCTCTTTCTTGTTTTATTTTTTCTTCATAGCACATTTCATCCCACCTGACACATCTTACACATGTATAAATACAAATATTTATATATAGATGCATGCATGTTCACATTTGCATATATAAATATACATATCTACACACACAAACACACTTATTTGTTAAGAGTCTATCTCTTTGCCTAGAATGTAAGCTCATGAAGGCAGAGATTTTTGTTTGGTTCATTGCTGTATCTCTAGCACGTAAATTCATTCCAGCTATCTAGGGCACACTCATTATTTGATGAGTGACTTTTCCCTGAAAGCCTCTGGATTCAATATTCTGCACATTTGAGTCTTTATACATTGTGAAATACCCATATCCCTAGCATCACAAATCTATGTCTGACCTATGAGGGCAAAAAGATGTTTAGATTTAAATAACATGGGCTTGAATAGATAAATGCTGAGTTGAAGTTTGGTTTGCTCAACCAGAGGTAAACAGCCCTTCTTTAGGCTTCTGCCCTTTGTGTAGGATTGGGGTAGTTTGGCCGTGTCCCAAACCTTGTGGCATGAACGTTGGCCATTACTGTTCTGTTAATCCATATGTGCTAACCCAGTATGGGGAGGCAAAGTAGGATTTTGCCGAAACACAGAGGGAAGTAGCCACACCCGCCACCCTGACACTTTTTTTCTTCAGGCCCCACAGAAGACTCATGGTAGCTGCCACTGATGGATAACTTACTTTATTTCTCTGCTTCTCATTTAGGTATCCAGCATGTTCAGGGTTAGACTCATAAAGCTGCATGAGGATATTTTTGAGCCAGTCTCTCATCCTTAAAGGAAACTGAGTCACTTCGAAGTCCGTACAAATGGGAATAGCTGTTTCAAGCAGAAAGTGAATAGATTTTAATGCTTGCGTCTTACTCCTGTCCTATAGCAAGTCCTCCTAATAGGAAGCTTAACAGCTCCGGTGACTAACAGCACCCTGCCTGCCCCATATTCACAACAGTGGTCCCAAGCACTGCTGGCCCAGTAGAACTGGCTGGGCTGTTTTAAAAACATATCAGACGCCAGCTTCCATTCCAAGAAATTCAGTCGGGGGTGGGGCCTGGGCATCAAGATGTTTCAAGTGCTCCAAAAGCAATTTTGATGTGCATTTAGGGCTGAGAACCACTTTTCTAGAACCAGAGAGCCGGAATTCACAGGTGGAGGACACACGCCAGTTATTAGGGGCAAAGAGAAAAAGGTAGGAGTTAGCTTATGCTGTCTTAACAACATAATTTAAGTCTCCGTGGCTTAAAGAAACAAAAATGTGTTTTTTTTTTTCAGTTTTATTGAGATATAAGTGACACACCACACTGTCTAAATTTAAGGTGTGTGGCATGACTTCATATACAAATATTGTGAAATAATTACCACAATAAGTTAACATCAATCACCTCATATTGTTCCAATTTTTTTTTTCACTTGTGATGAGAACATTCAGGATCTGTTCTCTTAGCAATTTTTAAAATATGAGGGACTGGAAAAAATCCAGCCACTGTCAACATAACAAGAATGGTTACTGGCAGGATAATTTCCGGATAGCCCTCGTATACCGTACAGCAGTGTTAACTATATAGTCATCAGGTTGTACATTATATCAAAGGTTTATTTGCTATCCTGCTCCAAGTCCAATACAAGTTAGCAGGAGGACTCTTTGCTCATCAGAGTCTTTCTGAAGCTCAGCATGATGGAGATGCCACTATCTCAACACAAGAAAAAGGGAGCCTGGAGAACCATACATGAGCTCTGAAATGCTGTTGCCCAGACCTCACATGGTGACTTTTGCTGAAACTCATTGGACAAAGCAACTCATACTGGCCCCATCTCAGAGCAAGCAGGCTGAAAAGATTAATCTCCTCATGTGTCTGGAAGTAGAGGAGGACCGGACATATTAGTGAGCACTGCTGATGTGGAGAATCACTTAGTGACAGGGAGATCCAAAAACAATTGAGAGTATCCTGGGAAAGGAAGATAATTTTTAAAAACTCCTGGAAATATACATTGTCATAAAACTTCTTGGCAGAGGCTTAACTTGGGAAGAAGACAAATAAGTTAGCAAAATTCCAATGATTCATCTCAATTACTAAGTGGATAACATTATCGTCGTGGGTCTGAACCCTGGCTGCACATTAGCATTGTCTAGGTTACTTTAAAAACACATGAAAAAACAATGCCAACATTCCAAACCAGTTCACTAAAATCGAAATCTCTTATGAATAGAGCCTGGGTATTCTTCTTCTTACTATTTTTTTTAAAGTCTCCCTGGTTGGTTTTAATGTGCAGCCTAGGTTCAGACGTTAGTTTCTTTCCTGGTTGCATACATGTGAGTATATGTATATGGTTGTAGTGACGGAATCTTACATTTGCAGGCTCCAAAATAATCCAGCTGCAGTTGGTGCCCCCGTTTGGTCCCCTCCAGTCTGCACTTAGTAGCAAACAGATGACAGGAGCTAGCGTAAGTCTGATTGTCAGTGCCACAAACCTGGGAAAGACAAGCATAAGAAAAAGCTCATTTCTTAGTGTTCATTTGGAAAAAACTCTGCTCCTTAAAGCTCACAGGCTGTCTGGTAAACTGCGCTGGGCCACAGATGTGGTCAGGTAGGCCAGCCTATTAAAGTCATAACTATCCCATTTGACACACACAAAAACATCAACTAAATTATACCCGTGTTGATGACAAAGTAGCTCTAAATAAATTCAGTAGAGTGAAACTGCAGATGTTTCGAGGATAGAATGAATTTTAAAATGAGTTCTACACTGTAGATCAGGGCCATTATTACCTTTTCAGGGCACAGTTGAAATTCGTAGATTTTGTTGGCATTTGTTTCTGTTTAATATTAATTCAAATAATGGATGATAACCTGGGCATTTACCTTTTTGTTAAACAGAAAAATTCAATTGCAAACTACTTTTACTCAAATCCCCATTTGGTGCCCCTTGGAGACTGTTTTATAGAATACTTACTTGATCAATGAGTTTTGTAGGAGGGCAGGTCACTGGATCTTGGCAAACACAGTGGGGTTTTCCCTGCTGGTCAGCCTTACACATGTGTCCCCGTTTACACTGGAAGTTCATGCAAGAATCTAAGAGAAAAGATTGGACAGGAAACATGGACTAAGCTAAATTGAGCATGTAAACTCAGGTTTCATCCAGACAATTATCTTTATTTTCATTAATAAGAGAATTTGGGGAAAACAGAAGCCATTTTAATGTTAATTTTCAGGTGGGAGCCTCTGGCATCAGACTATTACACAGTAGTCTGGATTTTCTGTGCAGTTTGAGTTGGAGATTTAAATGGAACAACTCTTTTGGCCTGCCTGCACTAGTCATAGTCTAAAGCCTCTAGTGCAGTTTTGTGCATGTCATTCAGAAGTTAAATAAGCCATGAGAATTTTATTGTGTTGAAATTAAAAAATATTTGTGATTTGAACTTAGGTCTTAATCAAATATGAGATCTGAGAATAAATAAGGTAGATCAGTTCTTCACAGAAGCAAAAGGATGTAGAGAAAAAGAATCTTCACTTTTGTAATAATATCACAACAGGACGTATGGTTTGTAAACACATTTGTACACAGTTGTACAGTAGGTCCTCTTATCTTTGGGGAATGTGTTCCAGGAACTCCAGTGGGTGCCTGAAACCATAGATAGTGCTGAACACTCTATGTTATGTTTTTCCCTATACATACAAACCTATGAATAAGTGTGATTTATAAATGAGGCACAGTAAGAGTGAACAATAATAAATATTAATAAAATAGATGTTACAATAATATAGTATAATAAAAGTTATGTGAGTGTGGTCTCTCTCACTCTCACCCTTCCTTCCTCTTGTGATGATGATGTAAGATGATAAAATGCCTCCATGATGAGATGAAGTGAGGTGAATGATGTAGGCATCATGATGTAGTGTTAAGCTACTATTGACGTTCTGATGATACAGCAGAAGGATGAGTGCTTGCTTCATGTGATTTTGGATCATTAAGCCATGATAATGTTGATGGTTAGGAAATATAATATTTTCAGACCACGGTTGACCATGGGTAGCTGACACCGTGGAAAGAGAAACCAAAGATAAGAGGACTGCCAAATAGTATATGTGCGCAGGAGAATGTCAGCAATTTCTGAGAACATTTCTTTGGGGATGATTGGGAAGAAGAAAACTGTGCAGTAGTCACAAATGACGAGATGGGGACAGGCCAATCTGACCAGTTCCATCTCTTCCTTGATAGAGGCACAAACAACTTGCTTAGCCTGTACTCACCAACACTGTACACTCTCATGTTGACTTCACTTGACATTTCATCTTCATTCAATGAGCTCTCTGCTTTTTTGGCCTTTATAACAAGAGCAGAAATTGAAGTTTATTGGAAAGCTGTTACGTAATTCTTATTTCCACTCTGCATAATTTCACAGAACTTTTGATACCCAAATTAATTCAGATCTCAAAAAGAGACACCAGCCACAGCTGTGGAAGTAGTACCATAACTCTTTGAGAATAGGAGCCATTTCTTTCTTCATCAACTGGATTCAGTGTAGTATCTTTGGGGATTACTCACTAAAACCTGGAACTAACCTCAGGAGCAAAGTTGGAGCCTCCCCGTTGGATTTGGGAAAACAGTAGACATGTAGTATTATGATGTGATTTTGTGGTTTAGACATGGTTAGATCAGTAATCTCTATGAAGCTATTAGTAAAGACTTCTTACCAGGTTTCTAAAGTGTAAGAAAACTCCTACATTAGAATGGCAGCAAAGTTCTCAGTAATTGAGTTTACTATTAACCCTGCCCACCAAATGCTGGATCATGTCCTCCTGGTGGGGTGGCTGCCAGAGTTTTACATGAAAGCTCCAAATAATTAAACAACCAAATAACAGCGTGCTTCTCTTGCAATCCCACCCCACTGCAGTTTCCCAATAATCATTTTTGGTGTGTCTTTTGATTAATGCAGTTGTAGCTAAAGTCTTTGTTCTTAGCCTTTATAGCTAAATCAACAAATATTGCTGGATCTCTTATGTTAGAAGCAATTTTCTAGACATTAGTAATTCAACCTGACATGATATGACACCTACCTGCTCTCAAGGCATAAGAGTAGAAGCTGTCAGTATCTCCCATCCCTCACATCTGTCAGAATTTAGAATTCTACTTAGCTCTGGGGACTTTCAACTGCCAGTATCTGTGTCTCTGTGGCTTCAAAACCATGAAATTCTATTTGGCCTGCTCAAAGAACAGACTGAAAGTTGTGGAGAATTAACAGCTCTTCTGGTTATCCTGAGCCTGTATAAATGCCCCAGCACTTTCTCTCCTAATGGGACAACAGAGAGAAATGTGCGTTATGTGGCTTCCACTAGATACCTTTGATTATCCTCCTTTCCTTCCCTGTGTTCCCTCTTCACTCCTCTTTGTTCCCTGAAATTGTCAAAAAAAAAAAAAAAGGTACTAAAATCCAGGGTCTGTTTTTTAGGGGAACCCAAATAAAACAGGCATTTTCAACCTCATGGTGGAGCTGCAGAGGAAAGTAAATAACTATAATATATTTGGTAATGTATTGAAAAATAAGCATGGGAGACTGGGAGAGCTCAGAGAAAGGTCATGGCTAGGTCTTGATAAGCTTAATCAGGTAAGCCTCATTGTAAATACCCTGTGGTATTCTTTAGGTTCACCGGTACCTACATTCTCATTCTCATGTGTTCTTTCTCTTTGCTCCTCATATTTGATGTGATAGTAATTGGAAGGAGCTTTTTCTCCCTCCTGGAAGGCCTCACTTGGAATGAAGGAGTCGTCACTGGCACTGTGTCTGGGACCATCATCATCATCATCATCATCAGTAGAATCTACAAGTAAAGCCTCAGAAACAATCTTTTCATCCATCTTCTCAGGGTTATTGATAACTTCAAGGCTAGGTTTACCCTCTTGACTCTGCCATTCAGTATCTTGATTGTGCTTATTAATTTTTGATGCAGTTTCCTCTTCCATTTCCTCATTGGAGTTATCATTCTCTTGTTCTTGGTGATCCTGCTCAAATTCATCTTTCAGCATCTTTCTTACTTGAGTTGGTTGACTGGACTCTTCCCAAATATCGTCAGATTGGATACTGTCATCTTCTTGTGTACTGTTAGAATGCTCCTTGGGAAATTCTCTCTCCCTTTCTTGGTTCTCATTGTGAGTACCAAGTTCGCTTTGCTCTCTTTCCCCTTCTTCTTCTCTAATGGGACTGTTTGGATCCTGCTCTTGGTTTCCTTGATCACTTACATCTTGGTCATATTTGCTGCTCTGGTTCAACTGAGGATGTGAATCATTTGTAGGCTGTTCTGGGTTTTTCTCGGTTTCTGTGATGTTTTCTTGTTGGTTCGAATCTACAATGGAACTAACGTGAGTATGGAAAACAATGTTCTTGGGGTTCTTTTTCTCTTGAAGCTCACTCGTATCTTCTTTTAGGTCCAGTGTACCTTCAGTTGGTGTATACTCCAAATTCTCATTTAAGTCACTTTTGCTTTCCTCTGGATCCTGTAATCCCAACTCTGGGCTGTAACTCTGGTCCTCATCTGCTGAATGGTCATGATTTCCCTCCATTGACTTTATTACTGAAGATTTTTCAACCTTAAAAGAAAAAAAGATTATTTTGAAATAAGTAATTTAATATAAACATCATGCTTCTAATATATAAGCCACCATTTAATATTTATTATTTTCTTTCACATAATATAATGTAAACATATTTATGATGTTCTTCACATTCTACAGCTTGAAGTTTTACCTGAATTTGAATTTGTAAAATTAAACAATTATATAGTATCTCAGCCCAAGGAGTAAAAATGATTAAATCTCACAATTCTTCAAGTGACTGAATGCTGTCGATGTGATCATCTTTAAAAATATTAAACTAAGATGAGGGAGATGTAATCTCTCTGACCATGCTTTGAAATTGAAACCTTTGGAGAATTAAAAATTACATTAGCTAAACTATATTACTTTTATCTTATGGTTGGGGTTGTCTTCTACAAATACTGCGGTTTCCTTTTCCTTTTCATTTTCTGCATCCTCAACCCTTAAAATGGGCACAGTAGTGTCATCAGGTGTTGCTAACACTTCAGCCTGTTGGACAGAACTCAAGGAATCAGCAGTTGGCTGGGGATGATTAGATAGAAACTTTGCATTTGTCTGAAAAACAAACAAACAAACAAACAAACAAACTGGTTTGTGGTATTCACATCTAGATCTTAATGTTTAAAATTTCAAGTCATTTATTGTCATCATTATTTATAACAATGCACTTCATTTCTAACATCATTTAAAGGATATTCTCTAGAATTTTTAAGGATAGAAACCAATGTCCAGAATATAATCTTAAGTGAAAACAGAATCTCAGTCATGTTTAAAGAAAAGTTATATATATAGCACAGATTCGATGAAAATAGAGCAAAAATGATTCTAGTAATAGTTACTTTGATAAGTGCTATTTCACAGAAAGTTGAAGTCAAATTAAATTAATCATAGGGTATAACTTACATTTTCTCAAGGTAACTTTTAAGTATTCTCTGATAGTTAGCAAAATGTTATAAACCTTTTCTTCAATATTTGTTTACTTTCTTTTTTTTTTTTTAAAATATATTTTTATTTATTTATTTATTTTGACAGAGACAGAGAGAGAGAGATACAGAGACAGAGAGAGAACCGAACTGGGGGAACTCCCCAGTTCAGCATGTGGGTCCGCCTGGGCCGGAGCCGGGATTCGATCCTCGGTCCTCGGGGCCTCAAAGCGAGCGCTCAACCCGCTGAGCCGTCCCGGCTTT
>PVKE010013617.1:0-36281 GCA_004027555.1 Craseonycteris thonglongyai | reverse complement strand
TGAAAGAATCAGGAAACATATGACCTCACTTATAGGTGGAATATAAAACTGAAAGTAACAAAGACACAGAGACCTATGGACACACTCAATAGCTTGGTGATTGCCTGAGGGAAGGGGAGGAGGGGGGAGGGAGAGAGGGAGGGGAGGTGGGAGAGGGCACCAGCATTATGGACACACTCAATGGTTTGGTGCTTACCTGGAGAGGGGGGAGGAGAGGGGAGGGAGAGTTGTGGGGGGAGGTGGGAGTGGGCACCAGATATATGGCGATGGCGGGGAAGCTGATTCTGGGTGGTGGGCATATAGTGAGATGCATGGGTGATGTGATGTGGACTTGTGCATCTGGAAACTATCTAATTGTTGCCAACCAATGTCACCCCATTAAATTTAACAATAAAAAAAAAAAGAAAAGAAAAGAAAAAAAGAAGTAGACAGCAAGGGCAGATCTGACTTGCAAGAAATTAGGGGAAATGCCTAAGAAAGAAAATGGGCTTCCAGATTCTTCAACTAGTTTTCAGTCCATTCCCATAAGGAATGGGACCTCTTTTTTTATTTTAATTATTAAATGTACTGGGGTGACATTGGTTGATAACAATTACATAGTTTCCAGGTGTACAAGTCTACATTACATTGTCTATGCATTGCATTATGTGCTCACCACCCAGAATCAGCTCTCTTTCCATCACCATGCTCCTTCCCTACCTTACCCCGCCTGCTTTTCCCCCTACCTTCCCCTTTACCCTCAGGTAGCCACTAAACTAGTGACTGTGTCCATGAGTTTTTGCTTCTTTCTTACTTTCAGTTTTATACTCCACCTATAAGTGAGGTCATGTTTCTTGATTCTTTCAGTTTGACTTATTTCACTTAAGAAGATGGTTTCAAGGTCCATCCATGTTGTCACAAATGGTTGTATTTCATCTTTTCTTATTGCTGAGTAGTATTCCATTGTGTAAATTGTACTACAACTTCTTTATCCAGTCATCTACCAAAGGACTCTGGTTGTTTCCACCACTTGGCCACTGTGAACAGTGCTGCGATGAACATTGGGGTACATATATATTAGCAAATTAAGGTTTTCAAGTTTTTTGAGTAAATGCCCAGAAGAGGGATTGCCAGGTCAATATGGCAATTCCATTCCTAGTTTTTTGAGAAATCTCCATACTGCCTTCCATAGTGGTTGTACCAATTTACATTCCCACCAGCAGTGTATGAGGGTTCCTTTTTCTCCACAGCCTCTCCAGCACTTGTTATTCCTTGTCTTGTTGTTTATAGCCATTCTAACAGGTGGGAGGTGGTATCTCATTGTGGTTTTAATTTGCATCTCCCTAATTGCTAGTGATATTGAGCATTTTTTCATAAATCTGTTGGGACACACGACCTCTTAAAGAAGATTAAGAATATGTACAAGAGTGTTTCCAACAATCACCAAAGAATTTCAAAACTGTTCACAGTAGAGGCTCTCATATGTACAAAGAGCAGACCCAGAGTCCAGACTTAAAAAATTCTCTCTAGCTTCCTCACTCAGTCTATGTAAGACTTTAAGGCTACCTACATCTGCAATCTTCTTGGTCCAAAATCACTTTGTCTGCTTTTTCTAGAGGTACATAATCTACTTGTCCAAATATTTTGTAAGCTGCCTATAATCAGAGAATCAAAAAAAAAAAGAGTAGTAAGGGACTTATAGTAGAATAAATTTTAAAATATATATATTAATATACAAAGGAATATAAAGAAAAGTAACATGGTCCCAGTTTCTTGTTTGTTGTTTTTTTTAGGATTCATTTTATTATTTGAGAGAAGGTGAGAGAGAGAGACAGAGAAAGGGAGAGGGCCCAGAGCAGTCTCCATAGTTGTATGCCATTAGTGTTTTGTTTTATTTTTTGTTTGTGTCTTTTGACAGTTTCATTCCACACAGGTGGATGTGAGGCCACACGGGGCAAAACTGAATCAGGAGCCACTTCATGGGAGGCAAGAACTTTCACCACCATCCTGGCAGTTACCAGTTATGCACCACAGTTCAGCATGTGGGTTTGCATGAGCCGGGACTGGGATCCAATCCCCAGGCCTCGTAGTTGCAAGGCAAGTGCTCAGCCTGTTAAGCTATCCTGGCATCTCATGATCCTGGTTTTCAAAGAGCATACAAAAAAGTCTTTCCATTGCCAGATTTTTCTTACTTATATTGTTATTTTTTCCTTCTTTTCTCCAGCTCTGAACATTATATTTTTCTAGGCTTTTCCTAGACTTTAAACCAGTTTCATTAATAAGTCACATGCTTCTGGCACAAATTAAAAATAATTGCAGAAAACATAGCATACTAGTCAACTACTCTCTTAAATGTGGAAGACATACTCAAACAGAGAAAATCTCCTTTTTAATATTTTAGAACCAGGCAGTATGTCCTAGAAATTAGCTAAATTTCATTTGCTGGAAACTAAGCAACTGAGCTCTAAGGAATGGCTATGGGCTTCCATGGGTTTCTATGGCTTCAGTTTTGAGGCAAATAAAGAAGTTAAGGACATAAAAAGTAATGTCCACCAAAAATGAGATTTTTTTTGCAACATGTTTTTGTTTTTTGTTTTTAGCTCATCAGCTATTGTTAGTATTAGTGTATTTTATGTGTGGCCCAAGACAATTCTTCTTTCAATGTGACCCTCGGAAGCCAAAAGGCTGTACGCTGCTGGGCTAAGGTCTAAAGAGAAATTACCCTCATTCTCATGTTTATATTTTAAAATTTTTGTTTAAACTACTGATGAAAGATCATACACACACACTCAATCAGTCCTTTATCTGAAAAACAATACTGCTAAATGCTTAGGGTGGTCTTTAATAAGCTACTTATTCTGCTCAAAAATTTATAGGGCCTCCCTATTACCTACTATATTAAAACATTTATGTATTTAGAGTTCCTTATCATATAGCTCCTCTCTGCCTTTCTCAACTCCTTATTTATTAAACATTATTGAATATACAATGATCTCTACTTTCTAGGCCAGGGCTGAGCAAGATGTCAATTGCTGTCCACCAGTGGACCACCAAAACAATTCTGGGGTGACCACCTGAATAACAAAATAACTAGTTAGTGGACTGCAACACTGGAGAAGTAGCCCTTGCCCAGAAAAAGTCTGTCCAGGCCTGTCCTAGGCACTAACATGAATACAGTGATAATAACAAGATTTTATCGGCAAAATGGAACCCAATATTTGAACTCAGACCTTCCTAGAATATTTGTTGCATATGTTTGCCATAACTAAAGGGTATGCCGAGAACAAAAACAAAAAACACTATCTTGCAAAGAGAGTTCTATATAGTAGAGGTTACTCTCCAGCAACTTTTGACCCTGTCCAGGGTCCTGATGTTCACTCCCACCTTGCCTTTTCTTTTGCTATTTCTTTGACCTTGAAATTTTTATCTTGTACATCACCATCCTATTCTGTGCCCCCCACTAGAGGAGATAAACTATCTTCAAAACTTGTGCACTTACTAACCTCTCCATACTGTGAACAATCCTTATAGCATAGTAAAAAGCTGTCTTTTCTGAATGTTAGAACTTTGCATGTAATTTTTTTTTAAGGATTTTGATAATTTTTTTTTACTGTTTGTAATACTTTAATATCAATAAGTTAAATGATAATTATGCATTTACCTTAACCAAGCACCTCCCTTCACGAAGTAATGTCTCTCTCCTCCTTGGAATTTCCATTGCATTTTATTCTTCTATTGAGCACAACTCATTTTCTATTTTGTATTATGGTTTCTCTGTCAATGCTTGTTTCTTCTGTGAGAAAAAGTCAGCTCCTTAGGGGAAAGTACTGTATCTTATCTTATTTGTGTCTCTTCTAGTTCTTAGTACAGTGCCTGGCATCCTGTAGGTGCACAATACACATTTTTGGAATGAAGGCAGAAATTAACCAACAGAGATTTCTATGGTAATATTATTGCATCCTTATCTTGTACATAATCCTGATAAACAGCCTAGAAATAAAACACTTATTGAAAACAGTTCAGAGAACGCTACCTGTGAAATTGTTGGTGTGATACAATTCTAAAGAATGTCTGGGGCCCCAAGTTATATGGAAAGCTGTCTGCTCTTTTGTGTTACTTTCACAAGCTAACAAAGGGTAGTGGTTCCTGAGAAATAAGTGTGTACTAATTTCAGAACTCCATATATTAATGGTTAGCAGCCTCTCCTTTCTCAATGTCACTACAGTGAAATGGTTAGAAACTTGGGGTCTGAAGTCAGAATACCTGGATTTCAATCTCATCTCCACCACATATTAGCTATGTGATCTTAGGCAAGTTGTTTAACTTCCCTGTGCCTTGTTTTCATCACCAGCAAAATGCAGAAACTAACAGTATATACCCCCAAGGGATAGTGTGAAAATTAATGACATATATTTAAAGTACCTGGCACTTTGTTTAAAAGTGACAGCAATATGTAATACTATATTTACCTTATATTCTACATTGGTAAGTTCCATAATGTTAGGGGTAAAATGAGTTCTTTTTTAACCTCTACAGTGCCTAACATAGTATAACTCGTACTAGATGCTCAAAAAATGATGATGTGAATTGTATTTGAGATATAGAAACTGGATGTACAAGAAAATGAAGGTATGTTAAAAACATAAATGCGATTAACTTAACAGGGTTCTTCTTGGCATATCATTTACATATCTTCAGTGATTTCTTTATAGTAATTAGTTGCTAGATGCTTTATGGCTTGATCTTTTTCCCCGCCCTCTTCAGAGCATGTAGTTTGGTGTAACTGTAATGCATGGTAAAGCCCTCAGAACTGCTGGCCTCCTGACAAGCTGACTGATCTAATAAGTCTAAGCCTTACTAAGGGAAGAGGTTGCTGCAGCAAAAAAGTGGGTTACATTAGCACTGCTTTGCTAATGGCGATGAAAGGCTTATGATTTAAGAAAACAGCGCAAAGGAAGAGTTGGGCCAGCCAAGCACTATGTGACAGCGCACTTGGCCACTCCGCAGTGGAGGTACTGCGAAGGTGAGTGCTCCAATACCAGGGTCGTGGGCCCGGATGCCCGAGCGGGCAGCTGGGCTTGGTTGGTAGGGGAGGTAGTGCCCGGGCTGGGTCTGCTGGATGAATCATTCTCAGCTCCCCAGCCAGGTGCGGGCAGCAGGACTCTGCCCTGGCGTGGGCGGGAGCTGTGAGCCGCCTCAGCAGCTGGCGGTGCCCCCTCCGGGCGCGCCTCCTCCGGTCCGGCACTGACCTTGCCGCGGGCGGCGGGGCTGGCGCAGCCACAGCTCCGCAGCGCTGGGTGCTGATGGGTGGCGCCCATCGGCGCCCGGACCGACGGCTCCTCGGAGCTGGCCGCCACCCTCCCTGGGTCCCTCGGCTCTTCATTCAGGCGCGAGGTCGCCAGCTGAGCCTCGAAGGCCGCGCCACGCGGCGCGGAGGGCGGGGCGGGCGCGCCCCCTGGCCGGCGGAGGGGGTCGCGCGCGGGCGCACGCGCCGCAGTCGCGCGGGGCGGGCGCGCTCGGGGCGGGCGCACCCCCTGGCCGGCGGAGGGGGTCGCGCGCGGGCGCACGCGCCGCAGTCGCGCGGGGCGGGCGGGGCGGGTGTGCTCGGGGCGTGCGCGCCGCCGCCGCCGCCTCAGCCGGCTGCTCCGCCCGCGCCGCCCGCTCCTGGCGTTCGCCCCGGCACGCCGGCTGCCCAGCGGCCATGTGCCGTGCCGAGTCCGCGGTGTAGGCTCTGCAGCCCCGGACCCGCGTCCCGCACCCGGACGGTCCCGGTAAGCGGGGGCGGGGGCGTCGGGGTCCTGGTAAGCTCCCTATGGGGCGGGTCTGCGGGCCGCGGACAACCCTCTGGGGACGGTGTGATGTGTGGGAGCCGCCCCCAAGAGGGTCCCTATATAAATGGGTAAACCCCGGCTAGCTGCTGCCTCTACCCTTGGGGAGAATCTCCGAGGCTGTGTGTGGGAGCCGCCCCCATGGAAGTCTTTCTGATGGGATGGAGACTCCCAGGTCTCGCTCAGCATTTGCTGTCATGGGGAGGCCCAGTGTGAAGAGCACCGTCCCCAGGGAGGCCGTCTACCGGAGAGCAAGGGTAGTCTCTAGAGTTGCCTCAAGGAAGACCCTTCGGGAGTGTAGGGAGCCTAAGGAGCCTGCGCGGTGGGAATGGACCCCACACAGAAGACTAACATAAAGGAGGACCGTAGTCAGTACCCTAGAACTGCCTGGAAGGAACCTCTGCCTGAGGGGCAAGGATGCAGCCATGGAATCCAAGTCAGCAGGAACTTCCCAAATGCCCAAAGGACATTGGCCTTTACCTTCTTTAAGGCTCACTGTGCCCTAAGTTGTGTTCCTCTAATGTGGTGGAGAGGCAGGGGCCCTATGGGTGTGCTGCCTTTGTCCATTGACCCCCATGAGGATTTTTATTCTCGGTGGTAGCCCAGTTGGCTGCAAGCTGGATTTTTAGTGGAGGCAGGCATTTCTATAAAAGCATAGGACAAACGAGAGGGGAGGGTCAGCGAGGCTTCTGGAGCATAGATAGACTTCAGCCCCTGGGCTTGACCATCAGGAAGAAAGAAGTGAGCTCTGGTGCAGTAACTGACTCTGGCAGGTCCTGTTAATAAAGTCCTTTGAAGGAAGGAAGAAAGGATATGTAGGATTATTGAGCACCCATTTGCCAAGTTCTATACCAGGGGTGTTCAACATCTTACATAATCCTTACAACAGCCTTATGAAATTATCTCCTTTTAAACTCTAGGCGCTTTAGACTCAGAGATATTTAGCAATTTACCCAAGGTCACAAAGCTTGGAATCATGAAATCTGTTTTTCAAAGTTTATTTGGCAAAAAGTATCAAGGAGAGGCAGAAGCAAGAATGTACATTTTTAAATTAAGTTACCAAACATAGGGCTTTGTTCAGTATATGCTCAGTAAATGTGATGATTAAATAAGTGGATGAGGACATTTTAATTGGGGATGAGACTGCTGTAAGAACTATTTCCACTGAATCTCCAAAGGTTAGGGTGTGGCTTCCTTCACTGGCAATCTCACTAAACATGGCTCTGGACTTCGCTGGGTCTGGAAGAGGTCTCTGGGTGTGGTCTTTCTCTGGGGAATTAGAGGAATCCTTCAGAGGATGGAGTGTCCCGAGACCCTCACTGCTACAGAATCCTTGAGAGGACGGAGTGACAGGATCTCTTTTAGGAAGCCTGAACCACACTGTTCTGTGGCCATCTGACTATATGCATCAACAGACACTGGTCCACAGATAACACTCAAGACTCTTTTGCCCAACAGTGCAGAGGAGAAGGGCGGAAAAGTTGCAGAACCAAGGCTTAATGTTGTCTGGGAGTGTGCACCTGATATAGTGATGCAGTCTCATCTCACTGCCTCGGCTGTGGTAGCACTTTCCTTCCACCTGAACCCCAAGGGTGAGAATTGGAGACCAAGGATAAACTCTGGTTTCTTGTCCAAAAATGGAGTGGTGAGAAAAGCTAAGCAATGGAATTCACCACAGAGCCATTCTGGGAGAGTTTTCCTGTTCACCTTCCTCCCTTTTTTCTGCTGGCCAAACCTAGTGACATCCTCCTTTAATAGAAGTGGCTTCCTTGGACTTTTGGGGTTACATAGTGAGAAGAGAGACCAGGCTTGTGAGAAAACAGAACAACCTAGTTTATCAGTTGTTGGCTTTTGTTTTTAACTTGATGTATTCCTAAAGCATGGGTGGGGTACCTCCTGTAGCTTAATGGTGTAAACTGACAAAGGTTTATGTTGGTTAAGAACATCCCCATTATACAGTTGTTTATAATCCACTTTCATTTCAAAGCCCTCTTATCAGCTTAACACACCAAAATAAACAGGGATATATATTTTTTATTAAAGAAAATCCGAAGGAGCAAGCCTGTAAAATATGAACTTTGCTCCAATTCACAGATTTGTCTTTGGGGTTTTATTCCTAAACTGGTGTTTTCATTGAGGGCTCTTGGTATCGTAGCCACTCATGACCCTGAAAATTTTGCTAGATGGCTCCAGATTTCCCCAAATATTGAACCTTGGATAGCACCTCCTAAGAATACTGTCTTTCTTTATTTCTTAAAGATTTATTTTATTCTTTTGTGAGGTGAGAGGGGTGGGGAGGGCCTAGAGCAGTTTCCTTAGCTGTACATAATTAGTTGTGACACGGTTTCATTCCATACAGGTGGATATGGGGCCGTTCAGGCCGGGAACCGAACCAGGGGCCTCCCACAAGGGAGTCAAGAGCCTTCACTACCATGCCATTTCAGGGGTTACCAGTTGTGTGGCAGGGGCCTGGAATCAAACCCTGGACCTCGAGATTGCGAGGCAGGCGCCCAACTGTTGAGCTATCCCAGCATTGCCCTAAGAATACTGTCTAACTCTCCCCTAATCACAACATGAGTCTGCAAATCAAACCACTTCAGCCAGAATGGTTGTGAAGAATGTAACCAAGTGATCTTTACCTTCCTAAAACAAGCAACAAAAAAAGCTCTCTCCAAAGGGAAACAAAAAGGGAGAGAATGGCTCACCCAACTGAACTTGAGTGTCTACCTGTGAGTCTGGATTTTTCAGCTTTTAATCTTCACATCTTCTCTAACCACATTTTTATGATTTTCTTCCTCCCGCACTTGTGATCTTGCTGGCAGTGCTTCCTTTTCCTCAAACGTGAATAGTAGGACCTCCCCCAGCCCATTTTCTATACTCCCTGTATTTTGTCCCCAGTACACCTATTCCTCAGTGGATTATATTTTTGCAGATAATTTCCTTTCTTTTAGCTACAGAATCTATTACTTTCCAGTCTCACAGCTTTTCTCTAGTAATGCTATTGCTTTCTGCTACCTTTATTTCCCAGATTGATTTATTCGTTCCGGAGGGGACTATCATTATCCACTCTACCCCTCTACCTTAATGATCAAGTTCTAATATATTTTTATTTATTTATTTATTTATTTAGACAGAGAGATATACAGAGACAGAGACAGAGAGAGAACTGAACTGAGGGAGCTCCCAGTTCAGCATATGGTTCCGCACGGGCCGGGGCCGGGATTCGATCCCTGGTCCCCGGCACTGCAAAGTGAGCGCTTAACCCATTGAGCCATCCTGGCTTCCCCTTTTTTTTTTTTAATATATATTTATTTATTTATTTAGACAGAGAGACATACAGAGACAGAGACAGAGAGAGAACTGAACTGAGGGAGCTCCCAGTTCAGCATATGGTTCCGCACAGGCCGGGGCCTCAAGTTCTGACAGGAATTGCTTACCAGCTTTGGACAAAGAAAACAAAACCATCAGTGTTCATCTGGAGACATGATTATTTTTTCCATTATAACATCCCCCACCATCCTTCCTCGCCTTCCAGCAATCCCCTCAGAGACCCACATACATTTACTAAGTGCTCTCTACTTGCCAGGCACTATGCTAGATACATATGAGAGTTCCTTACACTTGAGTTTACATAGAATCAGTCTGCATCTCTAATCATTTACTATAAAGAATAAGAAAAGTAAGGGGAAAATTACAGCTTTAGAGTATCCATAGAAATCAATGTAGAGTATGCCTTTTCTCAGGCATCATTGAATTGGAACTGCTGTTCTGTGCTTCCTCTGGCAGCCACATTTTTAGCCCCTCTGCCATTGCCCTGCCCACATTACACCCTTGGCTTCTTCCTATGATAATCATGACAGTACTTGTATTTGGATAACATGTTACAGTTTACAAAACCCTTTTACATACATGATCTCTGTTTTGAGAAATGTTTCATCTTACTGGGATTTTCTCACTAAAACTACAGTGTGTAAGCTGACAGGCTTGCTTTCTCCCTTTTTTCTATTTTTCTTTCCTTTTTTTTTTTTTCTTCCTTTTTTCCTTTCTTCTTTCCTTCCTTCCTTCCTTCCTTTCTTCCTTCTTTCCTTCCCCTTCCTTCCTTCCTTCCTTTCTTTTTTTTCTTTTAAGCCTCCTCATCAGGCTTATGGGTCTCCCAGAGGGAAAGGCCCAATAATTCACTACAGAACCACTTACAAACTCTTAGGCTAGCTATAAAGAGGAGTTTCCTGTTGAATCCAAAGGCCAAGCAATGTACTCACTGGTCAGCCCTTGGAATTGTCAGGACTATCCTTCTTCCTGGCCTCAGAATATCCAATTATCTGTGTTTCTTTTTCTTATCTTTTTATTTTTCCTCCCAGAAATCCAAATTTATATTCCCTTCTAAACAAATATTTTAATCATACTATCTCAAACCTGTTTTTTGGGCTGATTCTCATGTGAAGGCAGGTTTCCTTGCCTATTTCTATCTGGCAGCTGGCTGGCTTCATACTAAACCATGATGGAGTCCCCATATAGCTCCATGCCTTGGCATGTGCTTTTATCTCTTCCTGGAATGCTTTTTCTTTTTCCTTATCCACTGGGGTAACTCCCACTCATATTTCAAAATTTAGCTCAAGCAACACCTTTTTTTTTTTTTAATCCTGCACTTATGCCCCCTACACATGCACATACTCACTGCACTCTCAGGCTGAGTGAGGTTCAAATTTGTCATTCTACCAATGGTTATTAAGTGTATGATTTGTGCCTGACATAGAGTAGTCTGCACTCAGCAATATCTATAGAATCAACAAACAAATAAGTTGTGGTAATTAAGGTGTAATGAGTGCCTTAAATGGGGCTGAGTCTGAGCTTCAGGGCCCCAGAGCAGAGAACAAGGAGTGCCTCTCCATCTTGCTGCAAAGCTCTGCTTGCTGAGTGCAATCACACCAGCCAGTCACTGATGGTGTGCTGCTCCTTAACTGCTGCTCTGCTTCTGTGGGAAGCCCGCACTGTAGCTCTTCATGAACACTCATCCCAGGCCCCCAGAGGCGAAAGATCATGCCATAATTTTGTATATTAGAGCTTTGTGGGATTTTAGTAAATATTAAACAGCAACAGCACCTCCCTTCATCTTGTTCTCTTGAACTAAGTGCAGGAAGACAATAAGTTTTATTGTCTTCAGTCCTCTGCTTCTAGGAAACCCCTAAATTGCCCTCTGCAGTTGGGGTGACTATGCCTTTCTGGGCTGAGCAAAGTGAATGCTGCTGTGCTGGATAAACAGGTGGATGGAAGGAGATAGGGAGGTACCAGGTAGAGCCCTTCAGGGTCTGCAGACATGAAAAGGAATAGTAGTCTGTATGCTACTGCCAGGCAACACAATGGCTGACTAGGAGCAGGCTTCAAGAACACTGTGGTGGGGAAGCCGGGATGGCTCAGTGGGTTAGGCGCTCACTTTGCAGCCCCAGGGACTGAGGATTGAATCCCGGCCCCAGCCTGTGTGGACCCACATGCTGAACTAGGGAGTGCCCCCAGTTCAGTTCTCACCAGGGTGAGACCCCGGCCCAGTTCCTGCCCTGTGCAGCCCCGCCCACCTGTGGAATGAAACTATGTGGAAAAACCAATGATGTGCAGCTATGGAGACTGTTCTGGGTCCTCCCCCTTCTCTCTGTCTCTGACTCTGTATCTCTCTCTCTCTGTCAAAAACAATAAATAAATCTTAAAAAAAAAGAACCCTGTGGTGAGGTGCTGGATTCCCAAAGCAACATCTAGTCACGGGAGAACAGCCAAACAATTTTGGGCTTGAATTTCCTCAAACACCAGCAGAGGGTAAGGAGACTGTTTTTTGAAGATTTATTTATTTTTATTGTTGTTTTTTTGACAGAGAGAGAGATTCAGTGATAGAGATAGAGAGAAGTGGGAAGGCCCAGAACAGTCTCCATAGTTGCACATCAGCGGGTTTTCCACATAGTTTCATTCCACAGGTGGGCTCAGGGCTGCACAGGGCAGGAACTGGGCCGGGGTCTCACCCCAGTGAGAACCGAACTCAGTTCAGCATATGGGTCTGCACAGGCTGGGGCTGGGATTCGATCCTCGGTCCCCTGGGGCTGCAAAGTGAGCGCTTAATCCACTAAGCCATCCCAGCTTCCCAAGGACACTGTTTTTGTTTAGGCTCTTGGGATTGATGTTAATGTACACAGTGAGCTTAAGGTCTGTGCTATTCATTCTGTATTTTTAGACCCTGGTTCTGCATGTATGTCAATACCCCTGTGGCTAGTCTCTTTCTATGTTAGGTGTGTGGCTTTCTCTGAGGCTCTCAAACAGTCTTTCAGGCACATGCTTCCTTGAGCCAACTGTCGACCACCTTGAAATTTTTTACCTTATATGCAGATGCTGCTCATACTGTAATACATTTTTCCAGCCCAATCTTATACCTTACCCAGCCTAAGAGGGCTTCCTACAATGTGCCCTTAGGGCAGCTGCCCTCCTGTGAGCCAGTCCACAGTACCACAGGACATAACATAAATGTAAAACTTTGGTCATATGAGTCTCTTTTTTGTTATCATTGTGGTTGTGGACACTAGCTAAATTACAGAATTCTGTAGCTCTCCCCTGTTGTCAAAGAAATCACCCATAACTACTGTATGGTTACCTGTTTTCAACTCTGTTAGCCCTGACTCACCAGTCAGGGACCCCTCTGGGGAAGCAGAGTACATGTAATGAGATGAGCTGGTGACTGTGCAGTTTCTTTCTTTGTCTTTTTTAAGAGTTATTGTTTTTGACAGAGACAGAGAAAGATATAGAGACAGAGAGAAGGGGAAGGGCCCAGAGCAGTCTCCATAGTTGTACATCATCAGTTTTCAACATGGTTTCGTTCCTGTGGGTGGGGGGCTACTCAGGGTGGGAACCCAGCTGGGGGCCAAACCAGGGGCCTCCCACATAAGAAGCTTGCCCCAGCGAGAACCAAACTGGGAGCACACCCCTGTTCAGCATATGGGTCCACAGATTGGGGCTGGGATTCGATCCTCAGACCCCAGGGCTGCAAGGTGAGCTCTTACCCAGCTAAGCCATCCTGGTATCCTGACTGTGCAGTTTCTAGAACTGAGTTTTGAAGATTTTGTCTCCTCAGTCTTTGTGGCTAACTTTGAGGAAAAGAAAGGTTACTGATACCACGATCTCAAACGTTTTCTGTTGGCCAGTTATCTCTGCAGCATTCACTCATCAAAGATTTAAAGAACACATGCTCCATGGAAGGCAATAGGAATCATCTAGATTTTGCTTTCACTTCATCTCAATAAAAAACTGGATTTCCTTTTTCCACCTGCTCAACCTACTCTGGTTGTTTTCTCTGTCCTCTGACTCAGAGGTTTTCTTTGCCTTGCTCCTGCATAGGGAAACCCTCATAACAATCACTTTTAGTTACTTTTGAGCCTTTTCCAAACAGCTGCCATTCCCACATCAAGAATCAGCTGAAAGCAAGTAAGTGTAGCATGCCAAATGAGAAGACTCCTGCCTGTTAGGAGGGATGCCTCCCAGGCTTGTCACACCTATGCACCTTTAGGGAGAGCTTGGGAAGAAAGGTACCCTAGCTGACTTCCCTTTCCTTATTTCTCCACCAGCTCCTGCTGTGGAGCAACTCCTCCTCTTATTCCCACCACTTTGCCCTTATACGTAATCCCACTGCATTATAAGCATGTGCTCTGCAGAGAATGGATGTGTCTTGCACACACACATTCCAAGCTCCACACATATGTCTTACTGCCTGACAAATACACCTAGACAGACTTCTCTTACCCGGAGATGCTGATTATCATCTATTTTCATTTCCTCCAGATCATAGTCAGACAGCCCTGTCCTACCTTCTATCTTATTGTCCCTCTCATTCATCACCACCTGCTCCTGCCCCCTGAGGTTTTTCCCAAGCCTTCTCTAGATACCACAAATTCACTGACTGTCACATCATTCTTGGGACAATGTTTTTTTTAATCCCTCTTCTTCCTTGTTAGCCAGAAACCCCCAATTCCATCCACCAGCCAAAGAAGTAATCATTAGGTATAATTTATGGAATCTTTGCAACTTGATTTCCTTTTCACTCACTCTTCTTCCTGGGACTTCTTCCAGCATAGGAGAGGCCAGGTTTTTCTCACCAGGCATTTCTCTTTACCCATCGCTAATCATTAACACTTGTTTCTCTAGAAATTAGAGATGATTTTGTTGATTTCCCAAACACCCCAGGTAAACATCTTGGATATTTCAGCACACTTGCTTTTAATCAGGGTGTCTTTTGTATACAGGTTTGATCCTCTCCATTAAGCATTAAAGATTTTAGATCCACTCTTGAAGCCTAATTCTTTTGTGTCCTTACAGTTTATCTCAAAATCAAAGCCATGTCAATTCAGAATGACTTGGGGTCTTGTTTGGATTTTGTTTTTTTTTTTTCTTTCTTTCTTTTTTTTTTTTTTAAGATTTATTTTATTGTTTTTGGCAGAGAGAAAAGGAGGAAAGCCCAGAGCAGTCTCCATAGCTGTACATCATCAGTTTTCGATATGGTTTCATTCCACACAGGTGGGCAGGGGCCACACAGGGTGGAAATTGAGCCCGGGGCCTCCTACATGGGAGGCATGCCCCCATGAGCTGGGGGCCAAACCAGGGGCCTCATACGCTTTGGAAGCTCACCCTTGTGAGAACTGAACTGGAGGCCTTCCAAATGGGAAGCACACCCCAGTTCAGCATATGGGTCTGCATGGGCCAGGACCAGGACTCGATCCTCGGACTCCAGTGCTGCAAGGTGAGCGTTTATCCAGCTGAGCCATCCCCAGCACCCCCTAAACATTTTTTTGAGGGGAGAGAAAGTGTCACTGATGAAGAGAGATTAGGGTGGCCAGTAACAAGCAGAACTGATGAAAACATTGCAAAAATTTATCAAATTGTGGGTCAAAACTGTTGGCTATCTGTGAGAAGCATAGCAGATCAAGAAAACATCAATAAAGAAACAGGAAAATCTCAACTGAAAATCTTGGCATGACAAAGGTGTGTACAAAAATGGTTCCAAAGGAATTCACTGATGCACAGGAGAATTGAAGTTTGCCAAGACCTTTTGGAGAGGCAAGATGATGTTTTGGGCCATGTTATCACTGGTAATGAAACATGAGTGTACCAATACGACCCTGAAACAAAGCGCCAAGTGTACATACAATGGAATTCAGCCAATGCTCCACAACCAAGAAAGTTCCATCATTCCAAATCAAGAGTCAAAACAATGTTGCTAACTTTTTTGATATCAGAGGATTGTTCATTATGAGTTTGTACCAACTGGACAAACGGTTAACCAAGTTGACTATTTGGAAGTGCTGACAAGGCTGCATGAAAAAGTTAGATGAAAACAACCTGAACTTTTTGCCAACTCATGGCTCTTGGATCATGATAATGCACCAGCTCACATGGCACTGTCTGTGAGGGAGTTGTTAGCCAGTAAACAAGTTTATTGGAACACCCTCCCTACTTACCTGATCTGGCCCCCAATGACTTTTTTCTTTACCCAAAGATAAAGGAAATATAGAAAGGAAGACATTTTGATGACATTCAGGACATCAAGAGTAATATGACAACAGCTCTGCGGGCCATTCTAGAAAAAGAGTTCCAAAATTGCTTTGAAGGGTAGACTAGGTGCTGGTATTGGTGTATAGCCTCCTAAAGGGGAATATTTTGAAGGTGACCATAGTGATATTCAGCAATGAGGTATGTAGCACTTTTTATAGGATGAGTTCTCAAACTTCATTGTCAGACCTCATATAGTAAAAATAGGTTTCACAAAACTTTGGGTTCAGTTACAGATTTATGAATACATGTTTATAACTATGTGTGTACAGACAGGGTCACATCATAAACTATATTTCTTACTGTGAGTTATTGTCAAAAAATTTGAAAAACATACCATGTAAGGTTTCTGAGGAAACACTGACCTTGGAAATAGTAAATGGTCATGCAGAAGGTCCACAGTGAAGGGTTGTGTGTCAGTTTTGCATTCTCCCTCTTGGTGTGGTGTGCCTGTTCTTCTCATTGCACTTGGGGACTTGCTTTCTCACCTAACCACAGAGCACAGCTGGTGCTCACGAGGCATGTGGGCAGTGTCTGAGGAATGTACGCTCTGCCTTTTCAAGAACCTACTGGGTTCAAAACTTCAGTAAAAGCTCTAACATACACATACTCTCCTCTCCACCGCTAGCTCCACCCCTACTCAGGCTGGATACCCTTATTAGGTCACATGGACCAAATATGGAAAAGAGCATGAGAATTCTAAATGCTTAAGACTACATACTCCAAACACAGTCCATTAGCAGATAGAGAAATGAATCCCAAAGCAGTAAAGCAATGTGTTCTGGGTCACAAAACAGCAGATTGAAAACTAAAACAAGTCATCAAGTTGCCAACTCTAAGATTTTTTTTTATTATACCTATATAATTAATATGTAATGTAGGAAAATTAGAAAATATAGATAAAAAAGATGAAAAAATATGCATTCTTACAAAAATTAGATCATAACTTGAGCATTTCTGTAACGTGTTTTTTCAATTAATATGTTTACATATTTTGAACATCTTTCCACATCAATAAATATACTTTTACCTCAATATTTTCCATATTGTCCAGTCTTCCTTTGTACCATAATTTAACCATTGTTCCCCTTTGTCCAATATTTGTTTGCAGTTTGGGGAAAGTGATTTTTTTTATTACAATTTCTTACTAATTGTCCACTGGGGCACAAATAACTTAAACAATTTTCTGAATTTGATCATCAAATATTTCCTCAACAAATCTCTTTTGCCACCACCCTGTAAAAGACAGTTACTTATTCAAAGTTAATGTTCCTTAGTCATATACTTTAATATTACAAACATATTTTGCAGATGGGACTAGGTTAGCTTTCCTTTCTTGTCAGTCAATTGTTTTTGTTTTTTTTTAAAGATTTATTTTATTGATTTTTGACAGAGAGAGACAGAGAGAAGGGGGGGGGGCCCAGAGCAGTCTCCATAGTTGACATTAGTTTTCCATAGTTTCACTCCACAGGTGGGCACAGGGCTGCGCAGGGCAGGAACTGGGCCGGGAGCCTCCCACATAGGTCCCGGCAAGAACTGAACCCGGGGCGCACCCCAGTTCAGCATGTGGATCCGCATGGGCTGGGGCCGGGATTCGATCCTCGGTCCCCAGGGCTTCAAAGCGAGCGCTTAACCTGCTGAGCCATCCCAGCTTTCCCAGTCAGTCAATCCTTAAATTCAAAAATATGGATTGGGTTTTGGGGGGAACAATTAATGGCAGGGTAAGCACCCAGGCAGGGTAGGAATTTGTACCACAGTGGCATATACAAGAGTTATTTCTGTAAAGGAGATATGGCTGTCATCATATATTATGTGCATTAAGGCTTTATTAAAAAAATCAAAAAGATTTCACCACAATTAATTGGGAAATGTTTATTAAGCATCTGTTGCTAATGGCTAAGCAATGGAGTTATGCACTGTGCAGGGTAAAAACAATCTAATAGAGGAAACAGACATCGATCAGATAATCATCCTATTGAATATGTAATGACAAAGATAAGTGCTCTAGAGCAGAAGAGCATGGTGCTGTGAATCCTCTGACCTGGGTGTGGGAGTCCGCAGTGACTTCCCCAAGGAAGTGATACTTAGGCTGAGCTCTGACAGATGACTAGGTGCTAGTCAGATGTGAAGAAATATCCAAAGTTCTCCCAAAATAGAGGGAGCATGGCAAACAAAGACAGCAAGAAGGCCAGTGTGGTTCGAACACAGAGTAAAGAAGGGAAGCCAGACCAAGCCGAGCGTCACAGCCCATGATAGAGAGTGATTTGGAGGACTTTCTCCTGAAAGCGATAAAAAGCCACTGAAGTTTCAAGCAGGAGATATAATACCCAAATGTCCCAGAGACATTTTTACTTCAATGTGTACAAAATCTAATTTCATTGTCCCTCTTTCTTACCTGTATTTCACAGTTTCTGTAAATGGCATTACTATTCTTCTAATTAGTCAGTTTAAAACTACCCTCTCAATAAGTCACACAGAGAAAGAATGAATGACATGCTATGTAATCTCACTTTTATGTGGAATCTAAAGACATCCAACTCATAGGAACACAGATGCTGGAGGTTGAGGGGTGGTGGAAATAGGTAAATGTTGGTCAGTGAGTAGAAACATTTAGTTATAAGATGACTAAGTTCCAGGATCTAAGATAACAGCATGGTGACTATAGTTAACAATATAGTATTGTACACTTGAAAGTTGCTATAAGAGTAGAGCTTTATTATTTTTTTTAATATTTATTGTTTTGTTTTTGACAGAGACAGACAGAAGGGGGAGGTTCCCAGAGCAGTCTCCATATTTGCACATCATCAGTTTTAGACATGGTTTTGTTCCACACAGGTGGGTGGGGGCCACACAGGGCGGGAACTGGGCTGGGGGCCTCCTACATGGGAGGCACGCCCCCTCAAGCCAGGACCAAATGGGGAGTGGCAAGAACCAAACTGGGGGCCTCCCTAATGGGAAGCACACCCCAGTTCAGCTTATGGGTCCGCACAGGCCGGGGCCAGGATTCGATCCTCAATCCCCAGGGCTGCAAAGTGAGCACTTAACCCACTGAGCCATCCTGACTTCCCCAAGAGTAGAGCTTTAATGTTCTCACCATAACAACAATATGATAATTATGTGAGGTAAAGGATGTGCTAACCTTATTGTGGTAAGCATTTTGCAATATATACATGTATCAAATCATCACATTGTACACCTTAAATTTATACGATGTTATATATCATTTATATCTTAATAAAACTGGGAAATAAGTATAAAACTGCCCTCTGTCCCTTTACCCTTGATCCAGTCAGTTATAATTTTATTCCTAAATTTCTCTAATTCTGTTTCCATGGTATCAAATAGACTCAGTCAGTATCATTCCTGCTGCCATCATTTCAGTTTAAACCCTCTACCTCTTGCCTGAACTATTATGGTATCCTTCTAATTGGACCTAACCTCTCCTTATACCCTAGGTCACCTTTTCCCCCAAACAAAAAAAGGTAACTTCCTACCCATCCTTCACAGTCCACTTTGACTTCCAGTAGTGTGGTCTCGCCTTCCTTTAGGCACTTTCATCACTTCATCTTACTTTTCTTGGAGTTCTAATATTAAATAACTTGAGTGGTGAGACTCTATTCTCCTGTCTTCTGTTTCCTCTGATGATACCTTGCACATAGTACTATTCAATAAGCCTTGATGATAATGGGTTGAGAGCAGGTTCAAATGGACTTTCTGCTCCACTTTACTTAGAACCAGCATTCCCCAGCTGAATTCTGCAATATCCTTCAGGCTAGGAAACAGCAAACGGCTTTGCAGTGTTCCATGTCATGCCCGCACTTTCCAGTGCTGTGCCCTGTTACTGCAGAGGAAGAGCAGGGATGGCATTACTCTGTAACCTATAAAGGAGATGGGCCTTTCTTGAGCAGTTCAGAAAATCAAAGCAGAAAATGCGGGAGTGACATTAATGAAGCCTTAGAAGTATAAGAACCCCCTTGGAGCTTGTAACTGGCCAGTGTCTGTTGCTGGGTATGTTGGTAGACAAACAGACTCATAAAGAGGCATGACTAACTAATTAGAGGGGCAAAGGAGTGTTTGTAACCTTGACCACATAGATAAGATGTAGAGTTTCTTGACTGCCTATTCAGGAGTCCTCTGAAAATAGGAGTTCATTCACTCTGACTCCAAAAGAAGGCATTTGATGTGGATTGTCCCTGGATGGACTGTGCACAGCACTTATTGGAGGAGTTTTCCTTCAATCAGAAGTTCACAGCCACACGTTAAACCTTGGACCATCTTGTGGGGCAGAAGAGAGACGGGTTCTGAGGTCTCCAACTATCTCAAAGCAGAGGATGCCTGGGACCCCAGGACCTAATTGGCTTTGAGATAGGAAGGAAGACAGATACCATTTCACATTTGTAGAGTGCTTTCTAGTCTACTAAACATGGTTAAACCCATTTTCTAATATTATCTTCATGACCACCTGTGAAGTGTGCTGGGCAGATAGCCCTCATCTCATAGATGAGAAAGCCAAAGTCACAGGACCAGTCAGAAGTAGACACAAGGGCTCTTTAACAACTGCTCTCTCCACCTCACCACTACTGAGTTTCAGGATAAGAGAAAACTATTTAATAGGACTTGCCACTTAGGTGAATGCTTGAAATTGATTGGCTCAACATTGTCAGCCATTGGCTGAGTCTGGGCCCCTCTGCTTTTTGCCAACAGAGCCATGGGGGTGTTGATGTCCAAGCGGCAAACAGTGGAACAGGTGCAGAAGGTGAGCCTGGCTGTGTCTGCCTTCAAGGATGGGCTGCGGGACAGGCCTCCCATCCAACTCCCAGGTGAGCTTCCAGGGTCCTGCCATGGCAGTGTAGAGGGCACTGTCCAAGAGGTGCAGGAGGAGAAAGGAGCAGAGGCAAGCACCCCAGTGCTCCAAGAAGAAGGCAGCATCAACCGTGCAGCCTGGGAGAGGCTCCGAGATGGGCGTGGAGTGGAGCCTGAGGAGTTTGACAGGACCAGTCGCTTCACACCCCCTGCCTTCATCCGCCCAACCCGGAAGCTGGATGATGACAAGCCTCCAGATATCTGCTTGGAGCCCAGAGAGCCTGTGAGTGTCCAGTTAGGGCAGAGTCCTCAAGTCTTAGACCTTCTGAGGATCAGGGAGCAGGACAGGGAGGCCTGGGTATGGTTGAAACAAGACTGAAAACCAAAAAAGATGAAGTTGACCCCAGAATGGCCTTGTATTTCTTCCACATGAATAAAAGTTGCATTTCGGATTAGTCTTAGTGAAAGACTTGAGGTAGTAAGTGACAAGGAATGACACCATGGCAGGTCTCCTGCCAACCCTCCCACCTAAGAGATAGTACTACCCTCTGTAGGGGGCAGTTGAAAATTTGTGGGGTTGGGGGAGTTTGGGAAGGTCACAAGGACTGTGGGAGTTGCCATTGGTATCTAGTGCTTTAGGAAAAACCGGACGCTAAGTGTCCTGCAATGCTTGAGACAATCTTTTCTCAACAGATTATTCTTTCAAAAAATGCTAGTAGCATTCCTATTCAGGCTTGAGCAGCTAGGAGAGCCTACTGGTTCTTACCGTCCAGAACAAAAGTGCTATCGCCTTAACACTGGCTTCAGTTGGAGTTGTTCCTCTAGGCCAGGCCTGGACAGACTTTTTCAGGACAAGGGTTACTTCTAATTTTCTCCAAATGTTGTGGTTCACTAGCTATTTATTTTATTACACAATGTAATCATCAAAGTGTCCTCTAAAAAAAAAGGTCTGCTGCAAATTATTCAAGTTATAGACTCCAACAACATATACATGTTTCCAATTACAGCATGATTTTTTTTTTATGAGGAAGGGGGAAGCATGAGTAATAATAGTGTTAATAATGGTGTGATGTGGTGTCCACTGTGACACTTTTTTCTTAATTCAGGCGCTCACCCCAAAATTGCTTGGCGGTCCACCAGTGGACCATGATCAACATCTTGCCCAGCCCTCTCGGCTGCTTCTGGGAGACTCAGCCCCACGTGGGTAGCTCTGTGGTTGGTGGCCAAAGCATCTTCCTGCCTGTGCTTACACATCCCTCTTCATTTCTGCCATCTTTCCCAGGTTATCAACGATGAGATGTGTGATGTCTGTGAGGTCTGGACAGCCGAGAGCCTCTTCCCATGCAGAGTTTGCACCAGGGTTTTCCATGATGGCTGCCTGCGCCGCATGGGCTACATCCAAGGAGACAGTGCAGCAGAGGTGACCGAGATGGCCCACACGGAAACAGGCTGGAGCTGCCACTACTGTGTAAGCCTGGACTGCAGGGACAGTGGGCGCTGCACTGCAGGGGACTTAGCACTTTTCCTAGAGGCCCAGTCTTAGAACACTGGGTTCTAGGCAGTGACCTCAAGAGTTTTCCAATAGTAGACACAGTAGACTTTCCATTACCCAGAACTCAAGCATCCAGCACTCTCAAGCAACTGGCAAAATTTTGCTTGAGAGTGCCACTTGTTTGAGTTCTGGTTAACAGAGTCTACTTACATTTATCCAGCATCTACCAATTCCCATGGATGCCAGTTAACTGACAGCCTACTGTATAAGGGTCCTAGAGCTAGGACAGACTTCTCTGCTTCAGTACTATCGACATTTTGGGCATAATAATTCTTTGTTGTGGGGGCCATGTGTATTGATTGTAGTATGTTCAGCAGCATCCCTGGCCTCTACACTGTTGGATGTTAATAGCATCCACACCCTGTTGTGACAACCAAAAACGCCTCCAGATGTTGCCAAATGTATTCTGGAGGAGCAAAATCATCCCCAGTTGAAAACCACTGAGGTGGAGGACTGAATGAATAGGATGAGGCCTAATTACTAAAAAGTAATTCTGCTTGGAGCAGTGCTTTCTCTAATAGTCTGTAGTTGTCACTCATTGTACTTATCAGAAAAACCAACTTGAAATCCTAACCAGCTTGCTTCCAGTAGGGACAGATTCTATCACAGGAAACCTTCTTAGTCCTAAAATACTCACTTGGCCTAACTCTAAGGAGCATTTGTTCTTCATCTCTGAAGTGATTATTAAGTGAATTACATGACAAAAATCTATTGATTCAGAATTTTGCAAATTATATATAAATGCTTTCCAACTTAAAAAAAAACAAAAAACCAGATTCATACGCATTTCTCAGCATACCTGAATAGAATTCAAGTCTTGCTTTATTGATCTACTGTCCTACAGGTATCTTCATTATTCACTGACTTCAGAGTAAGGACCATCTACTGATCCTCCACTTCTTCCTACTGCCTAGAACAGGGATCTCCAAACTTTTCAGCCTGCGGGCCACATTAACTATCAAACAGCAGTTTGGGGGCCAACTACACACTTGAGGTCCAAATAAAAAAGAATCAAAACACAGATGTTGTTTTTAATTATTTATTTAATATTATTTTATTCAGATAAAAAGGTCTCCACGGGCCGGATGAGAGGGCCTCGCAGGCTGTAGTTTAGAGACCCCTGGCCTAGAAGAAAGCCAAGATGTGTGACTTTCAAATAGTGCTTTCTGTATGGCTTGTCCATAAAATGAAATATAGCACAGTTCTTTCCGGCCTCTTGAACATCTTCCCTAGCTGGACTACACCACAGCAGATCCTGCTCTACAGATAACCTTCTCTAGTCACCACCCCTCCAAATACCAGCCTTTCCACACTCGCAGCAACTCTGTGTTGCAGTGTTCTGCAGGTGTGAGCATGGACTGAAGGTGTGTCCTTCGTAATCCCTAGGGATAGATGGCTCCCTTGCTGGCTTTCTGTCACCATCCCACCAGAATTACCACCACTTTTTACAACAGCTTCTTTCAGGCTCCTGCCCTTTCCTTCTGTCCCTTTATAGCCAGTCTTCCTGAAAGGATTTCATCATCTCTTGTGGCTCCTCAACCACCTGTAATTCAGTTTCTGCATCCATCATTCTGCTGAATTGGCTCTTCCTAGGTCAACAGTGACTTAATTATCTAGTGACCTTTTCTCAGGCATCTCCTTACTTGACCTCTCTAATGTATGTAGGACTTCTTTATTACCCCCACCCCCTTTTTTAAAAGGTTTTGAGTATTTTTATGAGAATTATTACACAAAACATGGAAAGTAGAGAAAATAGGAAATCAATAAAATCCCATCATACTTGTGTAATCACGGTTAACATTACCTCCTGTCTTGTGCAACTCTCTTTTCTTGGCTTCCAGTACTCTCTACTGGTTCTCTTCTTGCCTTCTCTGGCCATTCTTTCTAAGTGCTCTCAGTTAATTTCTGATCCCAGTCCTAAGTGTTGGTGTTTCTCAGGGTTCTGTTCTTAGCATTCTTCTTTTATCACTGTTCATTCTCATTCTCTCTCTTTCTCTCCTCGCCGCCCCCCCCCCCACCAACCCCCTCTGTAAGTCATCTACTCTGGTGGCTACAGCTGCCATCTAAACATTAATGATTTTCAAATCTGTGTATCTAGCTCTAAATTTCCTCTATTTCTTGGACTTATATTCATCTTGATATCTCACAATACTTCATATTCAACATGCCCCCAAATGAAATTATATTTCTCGCAAAACCTGTTCTTCCTCCAGTCTTTAAAGATTTAATTTTATTGTTTTTGACAGACAGAGAGAGAGATACAGAGACAGAGACAGAGAGAAAGGGGAGGGCCCAGGGCAGTCTTCATAGTTGCACATCATTGGTTTTTTCCACATAGTTTTATTCCACAGGTGGGCCCAGGGCCACACAGGGCAGGAAATGGGCCGAGGTCTCACCTCAGTGAGAACCAAACTGGGGCACTCCCCAGTTCAGCATATGGGTCTGCATGGGCCAGGGCCAGGATTCAATCCTCAGTCCCCGGGGCTGCAAAGTGAGCGCTTAACCGACTGAGCCATCCTGGCTTCCCCATTTTTTTAAAGATTTATTTTTATTGTTTTTGCTTCCTCCAGTCTTTATCTCTCCAAATAGTAATATACCCAAACCCACTGCCCAGTTACCAATCCCAGCTCATTTCTCTTTCATTCCTCACATCCAGTAAGTCAACAGGTCATATTCATTCTACCTCCTAATACTTTTCAACTCTCCCTCCATTCTCCATTCTCATGTCTTAGTTTAGGCACTTATCTTTTTTTTTTTTATTTATTTTTTTTATCTGCACTATTGCAACAACCACCTAACTGCTCTCTGTGCCTCCAGACTTTGCCCCTCTAATTCATTCTCCACAAAGCAATCAAAGATCTGACCATGGCACTCCACACTTAAGAACCCTTCAGTGACTTCCCTTTGCCCTCAGAATAAAGACCCAATTTGAAGGGATTTTGAGGCACTTTACAGTCAGGCATCTGCTACTTCCCCTCTTTATCATTCCTTCCTACCCTATACCCCTGACTAGACTCTCTCTCTCTCTCCCTCTCTCTCTCTCTCTCTCTCTCTCTCTCTCTCTCTCTCCCCTCTCTCTCTCTCTCCCTCTCCACTCCAGCCACAATGAACATCTCACAATGTTAAACACCATTCATTGTGACCAGCATATACTAAGTGCTTAATAATTGTTTATTAAAAGAATGGTTTGAGTTCTTTATGAAATCCACAAATGAATATTGAATATTCATGAAATATCTGCTCCCATTCTTTGCTGGTATTTTAGGAGAAAAAAAATAACATACTAGAAAGAATCTTTGTTATTTTAAAGACTGTAAGACTATAAATTAATGTTAACAAAATAACATATCAATGCTCTTTTGGAATTGAAACTTCTGTGGTACCACACAAAAACCACTTGGTTTTAGAACTTTGTCATGATGGCATCTCTTTCAAAACCATCCTGGAATTATTTAAAGTGATACAACTCACTAGCAGCAGAATTACAATTAAACTTTTTTTAACTAAAATATCTGAGCATAGTGTAACACAGAAACCATATTCATTAAATGGATAAATACGGAGCTGTTCTGGTTGATGGAGCCAGGGATTCACCACCCTACCCACCTGCTAGCCCCTCCTCCCTTGCAGCAGCTTCCTAAGGCACTTCCAAGGAAGCCTGAGGGTATCTCAGAAAATAATTTAAAAACCACTACTTTACTAAAAGGGACCGAAGGTTGGAATCAGTATACCTATATTCTGGGGAAGATTTTGCCCCAGATTTGAGCAACTCTAAGCACGTCCTTTTTCCTTTTTGGGGCCTCATTCTTTAGACTGTGAATGAGGCTGGGAATAGAATGATCACAGAATCATAGAATTACCTTTCAGTTGAAATACTGTTTACATTTCTCTTGAGCTTTGGCTTTTCTTTCTTACTGACCCGTGTAACCACTGACTAAGCTCTTCTTCTTTTATTTTTTCAGGACAATCTCAACTTGCTGCTAACTGAGGAGGAAATGTATAGCCTCACAGAGACCTTTCAGCAGTGTAAAGTCATCCCTGGTAAGGCAGAACGGTGCTGCTGAATGGAGAGGGCCCACGCAGAGTTCTCCTTCATACCTTCTAGGAGGAACCATGAAAGGTGTACTCTGCAGTTTGGGGGTTAGAGGGTAAATAGGTTCCTTTTCCCAAGCTGTTAGGGGCACCTGCCCCTGGCCACAGCCTGAGTTATCCTGGCTCTGGGAGACAAATGCTCAGAAAGAGCTTGGACATAGAGGCTCTGGAGGGTACCCTAGAGGTGAGTGGAGGTGCCCCAGAGGCCAAGGAAGGAGTGGGCATGGCTAGCATCTGGTGCCTTCCCACAGATTGCTCCCTGATGCTGGAGGACTTCCTGCGCTACCGCCATCAAGCAGCAAAGAGAGGGGACAGTGACAGGGCTCTAAGTGAGGAACAAGAGGAGCAGGCAGCCCGCCAGTTTGCAGCCCTGGATCCTGAACATCGAGGACACATAGAGTGGCCTGACTTCTTGTCCCATGAGTCCCTCTTACTTCTGCAGCAATTGCGTCCCCAGGTGAGGGCCAGCTGGGGTGTATGTCCATGGCATACTGAGTGACAGAAGCCTACTGGATAGGTTGAGGGAGCACTGGGTACTGTCTGAGCAGGGACCAGTACCAAGAAAAAGCTCGGGTTCCATCTAGTGACAGGTGACCCAGCACCTAGGTTGGGGAAACTTCCCAAGGAAGATTGATTTGCACTGGACCCCTCTGCAAATGTTGGTGCTACCAGAAAGGCTCTGGGAAGCTTCAAAGGGAGATTGCAGAGGTGGTAAGGGAGGTAGGATTCTCTATGGCTTGACAGTTTACAAAATATTTTCACCTCCAAGATCTTAATTTGTCTGTTCTTCCTCCCCAGAACTCTCTATTACGACTTCTGACTGTCAAGGAACGGGAGCGAGCCCGAGCCACCTTCCTGGCACGGGGCAGCGGGAGTACCATCAGTGAGGCAGAGTGCCGCCGTGCCCAGCACTCTTGGTTCTGCAAACGCCTCCCCGAGGCTCCTTCCTGCAGTGTCAGGTCCACTCCTTACCAATCCCTGCCCCCACTCATGTACCCTCCTTTTTACATGCCAAGTAGGCCTAAATATTAAAGGTACCTTCCAGTTTTTCCTGCCAACGACCAGGAGAGGATCCTCCTGTGCATTAGACAGAGGACAGTGGCTCCTTTTGGTTGAGGCATAGGTAGCCTCTACTACAAACTCTGTCGCCCCCTGTCGGAAAGCCTAGACATGCACATCCAGAGTTATGGGTTCACAGAGTTTGGGAGGGGCCATGCCTTTCACTGTCCCATTCCTAATTGTGTGTTCTTGTGCCCAACAGTGTCAGCCATGTGGGCCCAATAGCAGACAGCAGCCCAGCCAGCAGCAGCAGCAAAAGTCAGGACAAGGACCTGCTGGCTACAGAACATGAGTCCAGGTGAGTGGGACCTCTTCACCTGGCTGTCTGTATCCCTGGATCCCCCACAACATTCACAGGTAAGAGAAGGTATTACCTGTGGCCACCCCAAAACAGCAAGTGCCCACCCTGGAAATCAGACTCTAAGAGTACACATTTGACCCCAGGTCTATGGGGCCAGCCAGCTGGTCTGTCAGTTTGGAAGCACAGCTGGCCATAACCATGTCAGACACAAGCCAGGACTCCCCTAAGTTTTATGCAGCTCAAGCTGTGCTGTCACTGAGGTCAGGTCTCATGAGCCTCCAACTCTGCAACCAGCCTCACAAACCTGTTCTTTGATTTCACTCCAGACTTGTGGACTGGCCTACCTTCCTGCGGGAGAATGTCGTCTACATCTTGGCTGCTCGCCCCAACAGCGCAGCCATTCACCTGAAACCCCCAGGATAGGATGGAACAGAAAAAGCTCAATTCGGGGACAGTGGCATTCTCTCCCCTCCCTTCCCTTTCTTCCTTTCTCCCACCAACCTCTGGCACTGAGACTTATGAAGATGAAGCACTGCCAACATCTTAATTTGTCAGTAAGCTTTATGGCACTGAAATCACCATTCCTTTCACAACAGTAAATGCATTGCCATAAGGAAAAGCTCTGGGAGCTCTAGTAGCACCCACTCCTGGACACACACACCTTCACATGATAGACAGGACCCACCACTGCACACATAAGTGTACACACGCACACACTAGCACACACGCCTAGTTGTCCATGCCTTCAGAGACGTGGTTCTTTTGAAAAAGGACCAAAGTTCGTTTGTGAAACCCCTGGTATAGATGAGAGGATATCTACTCACCCCTTCTATTGGCCAGTTCTGACCCCTGTAGACAAGACTCTGGCCAAGTGATTTTAAATAAGGGGGCATATCAGAAGCACATGCTCCCCTGAAGATGCTGACAGGCTCCCTCTCCCACGTTGAAAGTCCCTTCTCTCGGGACCCACTGTTCTGGTAGGTGTGTGCTATATCCCTCTGGTGTGTTGGGGTAAAAAAGTGGATGAAAACCACCACTGCACTTCAGCCCATTATTTATTTAAGTTTCAATTCCTGGTAGTAGAGAAGGCAACTAGTGTGCTGCGGTCCTCATTAGAAAAGGGAAGGCAGCCCCTCCCAGGGACCTAGAATTCTAGGAACCTCTCAGCCCAGTCATTCAAGTCCAGAAGTCTTTAGCAGAACAGTTAAAAACCAAGGTGAGCCATCCTGGCCCCTGTTTGTCAGCTGCGAGCTCATGGCCCAGTGCCCAGGGGGCCTGAGTGGAACAGTATGATGGCGGGAGTCACAGCCCTCTGTGTTCGATGCTTCACCCAAGTCAGGAATCACAGAGACCTATAAAGCCTGAGCTCCAGTGAGGACAAGGTCTGGATGGAAAAGAGGAGGAGAAGGCTCATGCTTTCCCATCCTTCCAGCTCAACTCAACTATAGACCTACACCTGGAGAACAGAACCAGCCTCTTCCACAGCCCAGAAAAGAGCAGCATCCCAGAAGCCCTGAGCAAGGACTCCTTTCAGAAACCCTGACAATGAGAATAAGAGACTGGAACTAAGAAGAGGATTTACATCTCAGCTCTCCTAAGCAGATAGAGTCCCAGTGAAACCTCACAGAAGGAGGCAGTTTTCCCTTCTCCCCATCACTAAGATATGGCCTGAGTTGCTGCTTCTCCCTGCTGCTCATTACGTGTTCTCCCCCACTAAGCTAGGGTCTGGGCCTGGCATGGGAGAACTTTGGGGGTAAGCAGAGGCTTCCACAAGGCCACCAAGCCTGGCTTCTAAACCCCAGCTATTCCTAAATTCTCAGGTCAGTGCATGTTGGGGGTTAGCCCCGGCCCTTGGGTTCAGGTTTCTGTTTCCAACCTAATGACTTAAGTTTAGCCAGATCTGACTACCAAGAGTTATTTGAGAGGGGATTGGCTCAGTCATGCAGAAGCTAACATATCCCCATTGCTCAAGTAACTTGTACTAAATTGAGTGTTTACAGAAGCAGCAGCATATAATTCAGCATTGAGATGCTCAGAGGAAAGAAGAGAACTGTAACCAGGGGTGTAGGATATGGTCTCCTACTGTAGAAACTGTCTGATCTAGAAGCAGGGTGAGAAGCTTCTGGAATTTGATTATTTAGGACTGATATAAAGCAGACAGAAGATGAATCTGGGTTCATGTGTATGGCCTTGAACATTTCAAAACCCACAGCTTTCTGTAAATACTTCTTAGCCCTACTCCCAAGACTGATGTGTATTAGGGGTCCTTATCAGTCCAGCTAAAAAGAAAAAGAGAAAGCACATGACTCTTGGGCCCAAGGACATCTGAAGCAGCCAGGCCTGGGGCTTGGCATTGAGAAGATTAAAGCACATTCAGCACAAGGCCTCTTGCGTACTCTCCTGGAAAATCATCTTCTATGCCAATGGCCTTGGGCTGCTTGATCTAACGGACAGGACATTTTGAGTAAAGACAAGCTCTGGGCTTTGAGAGCTGAACACCTTTTTTTTCTCCTGTTCATCATCAGTCACAGGGACTGGAAGTCTACCTTCTTGTTCCCTGACCTTCATAGATCAAGGTGATGCCTACCTCTCTGGAGTTACAGCTTCCAGATTTCTGTGGGTGACTGATGAGAGACCATGGGCCAGATCAGACCAACTGGATCCCAGGACATGGCAAAGCAGGCCCCAGAGTTCTTTGACAACAGGTTGGGTCCATTTGGGATCATCTTCCCCGATTTCAAGACAGAAAGCTTCCTTGGTAGTAGTATGCTGCAGAGGGTCCAGGGAACACAGCAAATGACAGTCTCCAATCCACAAGAGCCCTAGGAATCAGAAAAGCATGGAGAAGCAACCAGCTTCTTCTACATAGGCATCTAGCTTTTTACCAAACAAGAGGTTCCATTGCTCCACAGTCCAGAGTTGTGGAAACCCCACTTGAGCCTCCTATCTGGGACCTCCCTTTGCAGTGTCCTCATTCATGGAGCCCTTCTATTATGTATGGAGGTATTCAAACTCTTACAATCCTAGTGAACCCCATTTCCTTTCCTTTTCAAGCCCTTCCATCACTGTGACAAATTCTTCCAAGCACAAAAATTAGTTTCTGACTCTAATAAGGGTATGAGAAAATGTTTCAGTCTTCCCTTTTTGGCTACCCAAATCTGAGATCAGTGCTCTTCCCAAGCATCACCCTCCCACTCCCCCCAACCAAGGGAGACTGGAGTTACATATATGCTCCTCTAAAGACCATCTGCCCTAAGCCTCTTATTCACCCAGCAGCCCTTTTGCCCATGCTCAGATTTAAAGACAGAGGCATCTGGATGACATAGTGGAGCTGCAGTGACAGGGTCAGCTGAGGCAGTAGCTATGGCCACGTAACCTCTCCAGGTCTGCTCCCTGGCTTCCTCTCCTGAAACCTGCCTTCCCCAACAGATGCAGGCTCTGCACTTTGGAGCAATGGACCTTTGGATCCCAGGGATGGAGCATGGAACAATTCCCTTGCTCCTAGGTACTGACCCACTCTCAAGTGCTCTTCTTTCTTTGAGGACAGCCACAGCCAAAGCCATGAGCACATTGCCTCTTCCTGCCCTCAGTCCAAGTAACTTGGGGCTTCAGGGCTGACACTGGCCTTTCTGGCCCTGGTGCTCCCTGTAGGATGTTACCTGGCCTTGTCTGAGTGGCCAAATCTGGGGGTTCCCCCACTTTTATCACCAATATGGGAAGCACAGGATCAAACTGCCTAGTAAGATAGTACTTCACTGGGAGATGAACCCAAGATTGTGCCTAGGCTTCTTAGCTCAAAGCACAACCTGAACCACTGCAGGTCTCATGGCTTCAGGAAGAATGCCAAGAAGCCCTAAAGCCAAGAGGCAAACTCGGCAGAAGCTATCTGGTAGGGCCCCAGGCTAGCCATGACCACCCCAGAGCCAAGAATAACCTCTAGGTAGGACTAGGTAGCAGGCTCTAATGACCCTGCAAGCATGTCCCCTTCCAACCAGCAGAGTAGAGTAAAGGCAGATACATACTTGGCGTTAAAGGGCAGAATAAACCTTGATGCCAGAATTTCAGGACATCCTGGCAGCACCTGTAACCATAACCCCTTTTACCTCTCTCTTACAGTGGAATAAAATTGCTACTTTCTCCATGCCACTAAGTTTGAATTTGCCCAGGATCTATCTATGGGTCCCTGCCTATAGCCCAGATAGCAGAGATCTCCCTGAGTCAGGGACACGAATGCATTATGTCTGTTCCCATCAGCTCAGGCCTGAAGCTGAGGCACTGGGCACTTTCCCTGCTGTTGCTTTCCTGCTGCCACTGCTTTTGGCAACCTTGAAAGAAAATAAATAAATAGGTTACAGAATTTACACTAGACTCAACTAGCACTGAGGAAAACCTTCCCTCTGGGCCACATGCCCTGATGACCCGGATCATGTGTGCCAGGTCTGGTCTGGGCCAGTGACTAAGAAGCCCATCCCCAGTGTATATGGACTGGGTTTGTATGATCACAGATGTGAACATCAGGTAGAAATAGCAAGACCTTTCCACATCTTTGGTGAAACACAGGCTTTGAGCTTAGCCTCCTTTAAGGGATGACCTACAATCTGTCTCCCAGTCACACTCAGGCTTGTGAGGGAGGTTCTGAGAGCAGTCAAATAACAATGGAGGATACAAAGCCCTGTGGTCCCTCATGCCCTTCCTATGTGCTTTTCTGAGGAAGGTGATGACAGTTAGCTGAGGGGAACATCCCCAAGCCTTGTCTTCCCATCATTACAGCTGCATGCTCCTCCCAATTGCTCAGCCTCCACTTCAGAAGGAGCTGATGCTCCCACGGGCTGGGCACAGTGAAATCATAATAAAGAGATTGTAATGCTATTTTAGCTTCCTGTTTCCTGGTGTTTGGGTCACTTGCCAAGTTTCTGTGTGGTTTCCTATCATTGAGTCTGAGTCTAAGACAGGAGCTGTGGCCTCCAAGAAGAACACAATACACCATGGCTCTCTTTCTAGAGCTTTCCTGGTCCTGGCCTTCTCAAGAATCAAGTAATGCATGGGGATGGGAGGAGACAAGGGCTCCACCAGCACTGGAGAGAAAGAAGCCAGAGTTAGAAGATAAATTGGGGGAACCCGGGATGGCTCAGTGGGTTAAGCACTCACTTTGCAGCGCCAGGGGCCGAGGATCGAATCCTGGCCCCAGCCCTTGTGGAACCGTATGCTGAACTGGGAGCTCCCCCAGTTCAGTTCTCTCTCTGTATCTCTCTCTCTCTCTCCTCTGTCAAAAAAAAAAAAAAATGTGTGTGTGTGTGTGTGTGTATATATATATATTTAAAAAATAAAAAAAGAAGATAAATTGAAGAAGAGGTAAGGCCCCTGAGCTTGTCTGCTTTGTAATGCCCCATCCTTCCCACCAAGGGCCTCTTTTAAGCACTTTTCCCACTTTCTGCTGAGCTAAGTAGGTGAAAACTAGTTGGCTGTGTTTTCTCCTGGTATTCTGAGTCCTCCGAGGTCTGCAAGTTCCCTCCCCATTTTTGCAAATTGTTTTGATGTAATATAACAGGGTTGGGTAAACTATGGTTGGGAGAAGCATTTGGAGGACTATGAAATCCCCCACTCATCCCTTTTACCTGGTAAGAACAGAGCCAGTGCCTGTAGCAGGAAAGTAAGACAGTGGCTCAGAGGCAGATACTCTACCTCCAACCTATAGGGGTCCCAGATACAAATAATTGCTAACATTTTTTAGTATTTACTATGTACTAGACAGTTATTTCTAAGTGTTTTGCATAAAGTAATCTTTAAAACAACTTAATTTGTATCACAGATGATAAAAATGAACAGAGAGGCTGAAAGTTTCTCAAGTTTATACAGTCACACAGCTAGGAAGCAGGGAAACCAGGTAGTCTGGCTTCAGTGCCTATGTTCTTTTTTTCTTTTTTTTTTGTAAGATTTTATTGTTTTTGACAGAGACAGAGAGAAGGGGGAGGGCCCAGAGCAGTCTCCAGTTATATGTCATCAGTTTTTGACATGGTTTCATTCCACATAGGTTGGCGGGGGCTGTGCAGAGCAAGAACTGGGCTGGGGCCTTCTGCATGGGAGGCACGCCCCCTCAAGCCTGGGCCAAGCTGGTGTTGGGGGGCGGGAAGGTGGGCAAGAACCGAACTGGGGACCTCCCACATGGGAAGCACACCCCAGTTCAGCATATGCGTCCACACTATCCAGGGCCAGGATTCAATCCTTGGTCCCTGGGGCAGCAAAGCAAGTGTTTAACCTGCTGAGCCATCCCGGCTTCCCCAGTGCCCATGTTCTTAACCACTTTATTGTGCTGCCTGTCAAAGTACACCTCAAGGAAACAGCTGCTGTGTGGTCTAGCACCTCCTTCCCACCTCCCTGGGAATAGGCATACACAGGCCTGTAGCCATGTCACAGGATTTCTTACCACCTGCACAACTTACCCCATTCACTCACCAGATTCCCATAAGTCTCCTCCCTGGAGTTTTCCCATGGAGATTCATCAGGCTTGGAGATAGCTTACCGATAATAACATTCTACTGGTCCTTTCTTGTCTCCAGACTCAGTGAAGCCAAGCATTCTGACAGGAAAACAAACAAACAAACAAAAAACAAAAGGCCTCTGTGGGCCCTAATGACAAGCAAAATTTCCCCACCCTCAGTCTGGCAGTCCTGACTGGAACTTCAGACCCTCCTAGGACTGTTCCTCCTACCAACTGCCACTTGTTTCCCAGGCCAGCTGAAGCCTCAGTTCTACACAAACTTCCACCCACCCTGTCTTGCTTTGGCTCAAGTGCACTCCACTTTATCTCTAAGAAAAGTCATTCCAAAAAGGAAACAGAGGGAAGCCGGGATGGCTCAGTGGGTTAGGCGCTCACTTTGCAGTGCCGGGAACCCAGGATCAAATCCCGGCCCCGGCCGGTGCGGAACCATGTGCTGAACTGGGAGCTCCCTCAGTTCAGTTCTCTCTCTGTCTCTGTATCTCTCTCTCTCTCTCTCTCTCTCTCTGTCAAAAAACAATTAAAATAAATAAATAAATATTAAAAAAAAAAAAAAAAAGGAAACAGTGGCTGCCAAATTTGCTAAACATGAAGTAATTAGTGTTCTTTGGCCCACCCCACCCAAAGGGTTGCTTGGAGTTTGACCTTGTGGAATCTCAATTTCCTCATCTGTAAAAATCTAAAACTAGTCCCTTTTGTATCAACCTCCTGAGCTGATAGTTCAGTGAGGACAGAATGAGTTTATTAAGAGGAAAGAACTTCATACCCTATAAGGCACTAAGTGAGCGCATGGATTTCTGGCCCAGCCTGAAGGCTATGTGCTTATCATCTTTCATGCACCCATAGTCCTAGGTATAGCTGGGGGTACCACCAATGATCCTTGTCCACGGTACTGAAGTCACAGCCAAGCCATCTGGGAATCTTCAATTCCTCTTTGTTTTGCTTTGTAACATACTGTTATTCATATGTAGATTCACTTTACAATCTTACATTTTAACATTCATCAAAAACATATGGAACACTTCATGAGTTTGCATGTCATCCTTGCACAGGGGCCATGCTAATCTCTGTATTATATGTGCTGCCAAAGTGAGCACTTAGTCACTTCTTGTCCCACCTTTAAGTAAGCATCAAATACAGAGATTTCCAAGCCCAGGGATTGCCCTGAAACACAAGGTATTGCCAAATGTTTTTATTCCATTTATTTCAAGTACCTTTGCTTTTTAAATAAATATAACATTCCTTTCCAAATCACAACAAGTACAAAATGTGATTTAGCAGCTCAGGGAGAAAAAAGGTTGTGGTCTTTGCCTGATATGGGTGAACAGTATGAGGTGACTACCAAAAAACTGATGTAACATGAGGCTACATGGAAAGAAGTTCAGAGTCAAAGAAGGGATCAGGCTGGCTCATTTGTACACTGCACTAGCACACTAGGAAAAAACAATCCAGGTAATCCAAAAGCCAAACCAGGTGCCACGACTGAAACCCAGACTGAACACAGTCCTAGTGCCTGGAATGGAATAAGGCAGAGAAAGAACCCATGAAGGCCTTTAGAGTGTTCCCCCTGGAGAGGAGCAGACATAAGGGATGCAGAAGCTGATGATGCCTTGCAGATAGGACCCATGAGGGCAACGTGACCTCAAGCCCAGAGCTAAGACCAAAGGTAGAGGAGAGGCATTTTTCTCCAAAAGTTAACAAGATACCAGGGATAGTGAAGCTGTATAAGCGTGTGAAAGAAGTGTTGTTAGAGGTGGGATGCCTTACCAGGTGTCCATTCCTCTTGAGATCTGTGATGCCAATAAATGGTTAAGCACCTTCTGGTCCATGCTTAGCCATGCCTGAGACAGCTAAGCTGTAGGGAGATCCATGATTGTACACACCCACATGACCCCAAAGTGTCAGCATCATTGGGTTAGGAACCTTAATTTTTTCTAAAGATTTATTTTATTGTTTTGAGAGAAGGTGTGTGTGTGAGTGAGAGAGAAGAGGGGGAGGGCCCAGAACAGACTCCATAGTTGTACATCATTAGTTGTGACAGTTTCATTCCACACAGGTGGAGGTGGTGCCCCACAGGGTGGGAACCAAACCAGGGGCCTCCCACATGGGAGGTGAGAACCTTCACTGCTGCACCATCCCGGCAGCCACCAGACGCACTGCAGTTCAACCTGTGGGTTTGCATGAGCCAGGGCCGAGATTCAATCCCAGGACTTCACAGTTGTGAGGCAAGCACTAAACCTGTTGAGCTATCCTGGCATCCCAAGGAACATTTATTTCTTTAGTTCATCCTTTCAGGTCAACTGTTGTGCCTGCAGCTCTGGGTCCAAACCTGAGAAAAAAGATTGAAGATCTCAATCCACCTATTATCCCCTTCCCAGGTGAGCTCTGGGAAGCTTGTCTGTAGAACCTTATGTTGTACGCCCTCTGCTGGTCATTCCTAGCACTGTCCTCTCACCCAAAGGCAAAAAAATAAATAAAAATAAAAATAAATGACCCCTTTGAATCCTATGGTACTGATCAGTGTAGGTTCAAAACATGCAGGGAGGTGCCAGGCAAGTACCAGGGAGTTAGGTCGCTGGTCATTGTTCAATCAGAGTA
>PVKE010013616.1:0-36291 GCA_004027555.1 Craseonycteris thonglongyai | reverse complement strand
CGCACCGGGCACGCGCCCACCTCCCCCTCCCCCCGCACCGGGCACGCGCCCACCTCCCCCTCCCCCCGCACCGGGCACGCGCCCACCTCCCCCGCGCGCACGCGCCCAGCAGCGCGGGTCCCCGAGGCCGCGCGGCCTGCTCGGAACGGCGGGCGGCCGGAGGCGGAGACCGGGGAGGCTTTAGGCGCCGCCGTGCGTCCTCGGCCGCCCTCCCCAGCCTCCCCGCCCACCGCCCCCTTTAGGGGGGACAGCGGACCCCGCGGCGCTGGGGGGACCGGAGTGGGGGAGGGGAGAGGCTGGCGGTCACATGACACGCGCGCCTCCCCGCTCAGCCGCGGGCGCATTTGTCGCTTAGGATCCTCAAAACACAACCCCACCGCCCGCCCTTGTGTTACAGACGCGCGTTCGTGCCTCCCGGGGCTCCCTGGATCGGGGCAGCCGGCGCCTCGCCCAGGCCCCCAGCCCCTGCGGCGGTGACAGGCCGGGCAGCCGCGCTCGGCTCGCGTGGAGAGAAGGTTCCAGTGCGGCCCCCGCCCCAGCGCCCACCCCACGCTCCGTGGGGCGGCCCGGGCTCCCCAAGCCCCAGCTTCAGGCTTCTGAAGGTAGCAGCTGCCCCCCGGGGAAGTTGCACCGGCTTTTCTCCGTGTCTGGAAGTCATTCGTTCATTCTTTTATTTAAAATGTTTACTGAGCGTCTAATGGGTTCCAGGCACTATTGTAGGTGGACACTGGGGACGGAGCAGCGAAACCGCACACGCACAAATAACCCCCTGCCCGCCTGGAGTGTGTTGTCACGGAAGAGGCAGCACAACAGAAGTAGATGTAGTGGGTGGTAAAAGGGCCAAAGAGGGGGAAAACAGGCAAGGCCATTTGAAATAGGAAGGTGCATTTCGGAGAGGTGGGCTTTTGGATAAGGTGACTTGAGCAGGCGCCAGTGAGTTTTGAAAACAAGCCTGAGAAGGACTGGAGTCAGGCAGCCTACAGTGTTCCAGAAACAGCCGGGAGGCCAGTGTGGAGGAGGCGCCTGGGAGAAGCTGGGGCGCAGAGGTGAGGGGAGCGGGTCGGGTGCTGGAGAGCCGTTCGGGCCATTGTAAGGACGTGGGCTTCTCTCCTGCCTGCGATGGGGAGCCTGGCTGGGTTCCCAGCAGAAGGACACATCCGACTTCACTTAAAAGCAGGCCTCTGGTTGGCGAGCAGATGGCAGGGGCAGGGCCTGAGGCCGGGAGACGAGGGGGACGAGGCCCGAGGCGCTGCAGCAATCCAGAGATGATGGGGGCGCGGCTTAGGGGGCTTGGCAGCGGAGGCGACAAGAACTGCTGGGATTTGGGAATTACTTTTTAGGAAAGGCTGCCAGGATTCATTGCCAGGCCACATATGAGGGAGGGGAGAGGGAGGGAGGGGGAGGGAGGGAGGGAGGACCGAGGTTTTAGCCTGGCAACCAGTAAGAAAGACTTGCTTTTAACCGAGATGGAGAGAACTGGCCTTGCTGGTTTGGTGGGTGGGTGTGGGCCTCTCTGGAGCATAGTTTTGAACAGGTTCGGTGTGAGGCGCCCATTACACATCCAAGTGCAGGGTGGAGTAGGCACCGGTTAGACAGGTGTGCAGAGCAGAGGAAGCGTGCGGTCCGGGGATAAACAGGGACAGGTCGTCTGCACAGAACTGCTGGGAGTTGGATGCAGTTTTCGCATCGTAACTCTGGGCTGTCCGATGCAGACGCCACTAGCCACGTGGGGCTCCTGAGCCCTTGCAATTAGCGGAAATGGTGCAACCGAAAATCTAAGTTTTCATTCCTTTAACATGTAAAAACAGATACTTGATTCGGTTACTGGCGAAAATCTAAGTCTGTTTGGAACAACGTGGGTATGTACATTTCCTTCTTCAACTGTAGAGCTTATCAAATCCAAAAGCAGAACCAAGAATTTCCAGTGGAAGTTGAGTGTCCAAAGTGAGATATGCGGTAAGTGTTAAATATACACTTGATCTCCAAGATGCACTACCAGAACAGTAATAATGTTTGCATGCATCGCAGGTTGACATGGTGCTATTTGGGCTCTCTTGGGTTAATAAAACATGTTATTAACATGAATCTTACCTGTTTCTTATTTTTACTTTCTTAAAAATGGCCACTAGACGGTTTTAAGTGATGCATGCGGTTCCAGTTAAATGTCTGTTGGATGGCTCCAATCTAGGGAGGGGGCGTGGGGAGAAGGGGTCCACAGATTGATTCAGCCCAGGGACCCCATTCCGTAGGAGCCAGTGAGGGGCCGGAAACCAGGCAGGTGTGGTGTCCTGGGAGCCCCTAGCAGAGGGGGTTACCAGGGAAGGGGACTGAGCATCGGGTCAAACGTGGCTGCAAGGTCAAGTCACGGGGACGGTGTGCAGATGCAGGGTCCAGCAACCGGGAGGTCACTGGTGACATTGGCAAGAGAGGTTTCGGGGCCAAAGCCCGACTGGAGGGTGTCATTCAAGGGAGAAGGGGAAGCGAGCCTTGGACAAGTCTTTAGCTGAGTTTTGTCATCAGGGAGAAGAGGGCAGTGTGACAGAAAGGGCTCTTTTATAGCTGAGAGAAATGGCAGCATGTGTCCCTGCCGGTGGGGATGACCCAGTGGAGAGGGGAAGGCGGCTGGAGCAATGGCCTTGAGCAGACAGAGCCGAGTCACGAGAACAGGGACAGACAGCAGGGGCCTCGGCCCAGGAAGGTTCCTCAAAGGTACGAGAGGGAAGGCAGAGTTCTCAGGGCCAGGGAGGTGGGTGAGGTGACAGTGGAATTCCCTTCTGACCGCTGTAATTCAGTCCCCTTGAGGTGCGTCTAGAAGGCGTGCCCAGCCTGCACTTATCCATCTGCCCATCCCTCTCTCCGCATGCTTCTTCTCATCCTAAGACATCAGGAGACAGCACCCTGGGAAGCATCGTGCCATCTCCTTTGCCTCCTGACACCCCAGGGCCCCGGCCGTGCTGGTTCCTCTTCTCCCCACTGTCCACGATCAGCTCCTCTTGGTGTCACCCTCCAGAGGGCCTGCCACCTTCCCAAGGGGACCAGACTCTGCAGTTATTCCCTCAGCAGCATGGCCCAGCTTGGGTGCTGCTGGATTGTCTCAGGGCGGGTGACTGGGTGGTGTGAGCCTGTCCTCTCCACAGAGCGGGCTTTGCTAACCTGCAGCTTTGCCCTCGTTGCACTCAGGGCTCTGCTGCCTCAGAGTCTGGCCCGGGGGGCCCCCTCAGCCCATCGGAACTGCTGCATTCTTCCAGCTGGTCTTCCCGCTGCTATTTATTGCCTGTCCCCAGTTAAAATCCTCCGGAGAGAAATCAGTAGGCCCAGCCCGGCCCACCTCATAGGCCCCTGCCAGGCGACAGATGGGCCATTCAGGACCAATCAGCTGTGGCCGGGGAAGCAGGGTCACGTGGTCTGCTTGGGGCTGCTCTTTCCGTGGGGGTTGGGGGCGGCTGGGGGCTGGGAAGTGCCACTTGCAGGAGCCTGCGGGGGCGGAGGAACCGTCACAGCGGGGTCTGATGCGCAGATGATGTGCTGTGGGAAGAGTCTGGAAGCCTCTATAAATGAGGTGGTGTCTGAGCGGGGCCTGGAAGTGTGGGATTGCAGGGAGCAGAGATGGAGCAGAATATTCCAGGAGTAAAGGAAACCAAGCAGATATGCACAGAGCAGCGGGGAGTCTTGTGTGGGTTCCCAGGGATGGGTGGGGGAGCCACAGGAAATGGGGCAGAACCAGGCTGAGGCCAGACTGGGAAGGGCGGGCTGTACTTTGTAGGAGCAGGAACCAGACCTGTGCTCTAGGAATCAGGGAGCAGGGGGAATGTGGAGGCAACTGGGAAGAGACTCACCTTCCCTGGCCTCCTTGGTCACCCATCTTTCCACGTCCAGGCGAAGCCAGCCTGTTTTCCAATCTGGCGCTCACCAGCCTGAAGGATGCGCGCTGCCCACTCAGGATCCGTGGGTTCTTCTGCTTTTCTAAAGCCCTGGACATTGGCCAATGGGCTGGCACTGGAAGTGACCTGTGTCATTTGAGGTCAGAGTTCTCTATGTTCTCTCTCCCTCTCTCTTTCTTTTTTTTTTTGAAAGATTTATTTTATTGTTTTTGACAGAGAGAAACAGAGACAGAGAGAGAGAGACAGCGGGGAGGGCCCAGAGCCGTCTCCATAGTTGTACATCATCAGTTTTCAACATGGTTTTGTTCCACACGGGTGGGCGGGGGGCATGCAGGGCAGGAACTGGGCGGGAGGCCTCCCGCATGGAAGGCACACCCCAGTTCAGCATATGGGTCCCCACGGGCCGGGATTCGATCCTCGGTCCCTGGGGCTGCAAAGCCAGCGCTTAACCTCCTGAGCCATCCCGGCTTCCCCTCTCTCTTTCTTTAAAATGACTATTTTTCATTACAGTGGACATACAATATTATATATGTATACTATAGTGTCAGGTGTATAATATAGTTGTGAGACCTTTACATATCTTATAAAGTGCTTCTATGTCCTCTCTTCCCACACCACCAGGACTAATGATGGTGGCTCTTCTAGCAGCCTGGGTCCCTGAGACACTCAGTGGAGCCGAGCCCTGCCCTGGGGTCACCCTTTCCCGGCTGCACTGGGCATGTAACGTGACTGAACAAGCAACTCTTCCTGTGAAGTCGTGGGCATTTGGGTGCTGAGTTACTACCGTCAAACCCAGCCCAACCTGACCAAAACACCAGGTGAGGGGGGCACCCCTTTCAGCAGCATGCCCCCCCCCACACACACACACAGAGGTGGGCTGGGGGTGTGTGCAGAGCTGGGGCGGTTTGGCTGGGACTCTCAAAGCGCCAGGGCTCACTACCTCCGTGGGGCCCCCGCTGGGCTGCCTGGGCCTACGAGTATACCCCTCTGCTGTGTAGGGTGGCCCTGGGAGATGATACAGGTAACCTGCCTGTCAATCAGGCCTGGGCCAACGTTTTCAGGGCAGGGGCTACTTCTCCAGGTGCCATGGTCCACTCGCTATTTATTTCAGTCTTCAGGCAGTCACCCCCAAATTGCTTGGGGGTCCACCGGAGGACCTCGATCAATGCCTTGTCCAGCCTCGCTGAAGCGGGTCAGCCACAGGTGGCAAAAGAAGGTGGATTGTGTCTGATTCTCTAGCACCTCAGCCCAGCGAGGATGCTGCCCCAGGAAGGAGTGAGGCTGGAGACCAGACTCGTCCCTCAGGGCAGCAGCCTCCTCTTGCGGCCTTCCGCTGGAGCTCAGGGCCAGGTGGACCCGACCATATTACGTCTCCACTTGGCAGCCCCGGAGAAGGGGGACTTTCAAGGGCATTGGCAAGCCGCACTTGGCCCCTTCCCCTGCACCCTGCATGGCCACCCCCCTGCACGCCGTCTTCTCCAACTGCCTGATGGGCTCAGGTCTCCAGACTGTGGCCTGTGCCACTTCCCCTACCTAGAATGCCCCTCGCCCTGCCAAAGTCCTCCTGTCCCCTTCTCAAGTGTCGCCTGTCCCTCCCCCTTTCCTGGCCAGCCTCACTCTTACTACCCTCTCCCAGCCTCTTCGGTTCGGGTTGGCGCACACTGATCTGGGCTCCACACAGGTGGGTGGGGGCCACACAGGGCAGGAACTGGCTGGGGCCTCCCGAATGGGAGGCACGCCCCCTTGAGCCAGGGGCCAAACCGGGGGGGGCCTGGGGGGGGGAATGGTGAGAGAACTGAACTGGGGGCCTCCCGCATGGGAAGCACACCTCAGTTCAACATATGGGTCCACACAGGCTGGGATTCGATCCCTGGTTCCCGGGGCTGCAAAGTGAGTGCTTAACCCACGGAGCCATCCTGGCTTCCCCTTCTGCCCATTTTTTAATTGAATCATTTGTTTTTTTGTTGAGTTGTATGAGTTCTTTATATATTTTAGATATCAGCCCCTTATCAGAGGCATTGTTTGCCAATATTCTCTCCCATTTGGTTGGTTTCCTTTTAACTTTGTTGACGGTGCCCTTTGCTGTGTAGAAGCTTTTTAGTTTGATATAATCCATTCATTTATTTTTGCTTTTACTTCCCTTACCTTTGGGGTCAAGATCATAAAGTGCTCTCTGAGCCCAACGTCTCTACGTTTAGTACCGATGCCTTCTTCTATGCACTTTGTTTTGGGTCTTATGTGGAGGCCTTTAATCCACTTTGAGTTAATTTTGGTATGTGATGAGAGTTCACAGTCCAGGTTCATTCTTTTGTATGTGATCTTCCAATTTTCCCAGCACCATTTACTGAAAAGGCTTTCTTTTCTCCATTGTATATTTGTTGCTCCTTTGTCAAAGGTTTACTGTCCATATATTTGTGGGTTTATGTCTGGGTTTTCAATTCTGTTCCATTGATCTGTCTGTTTTTCTGCCAATGCAAAGCTGTTTTGATTATTGAAGCTTTGTAGTATAGACTGAAGTCAGGGAGCATGATGCATGCCTCCAGCCTTATTTTCTCGGAGGACAGTTATTCCTGTTTTATTTTTGTTTTGATCGCAAACAGTATCATTTTTCTCATTTCTTTTTCTGAAGTTTCATTGTTTGTGTATAAAAATGCTGTGGATTTCTGTACATTGATTTTGTATCCTGCAACTTTACTATAGTCACTTATTATTTGTAATAGTTTTCTGGTGGAGTCTTTAGGGTTTTCTATGTAAAAGATAATTTTGTCTGCAAAAAAGTAACAGTTTAATTTCTTCATTCCTAATTTGGATGCCTTTTATTTCTTTCTCCTGCCTAGAGACAGTCCGGTCTGGCTAGAACTTCCAGCACTATGTTGAATAGCAGTGGTGACAGGGGACATCCCTGTCTTATTTCTGATTTTAGAAAAAAAGGTTTCAGTTTTTCCCCGTTCAGTATGACATTCACTTAGGGTTTGTCATATATGGCCTTTATTATGTTGAGCTACTTTCCTTCTATACCCATTTTGTTAAGTGTTTTGATCATAAATGGATGTTGTATCTTGTCAAATGCTTTTTTTGCATCAGTTGACATAATCATATGGTTTTTATTTTTTATTTTGTTTATGTGGTGTATCACATTGATCAATTTGCATATGTTGAACCATCCTTGTGCCCCTGGGATGAATCCCACTTGATCGTGATATATAATCTTTTTAATGCATTGCTGTATCCTAGTATTAAACTAAGAATTCTGTATTCTGTTTAGGAATTTTGCTAGTATTCCATTTAGGAATTTTGCATCGGTGTTCATCAGAGATATTGGTCTATAGTTTTCTCTTTTTGTGAGGTCCTTGCCAGGCTTTTGTATTAGGGTAATGTTGGCCTCATAGGATGAGTTGGGAAGTATTGCTTCTTCAATTTTTTTGAAAAAGTTTGAAGAGGATAGGTGTTAGTTCCTCTTTGAATGCCTGGTAAAACTCATTAGTGAGGCCATCTCGTCCTGGACTCTTGCTTTTGGGGAGGTTTTGGATGATTGCTTCCGTTTCCTTAATGTTGATTGGTCTGTTTAGGTTATCCAGTTCTTCTTGATTCAGTCTAGGTAGACTATATGTTTCTAAAAACTTGTCCATTTGTTCTGGGTTGCAAAATTTGGTGGCATATAGCCCTTCATAGTATTCTTGTATGATCCTTTGTATTTCTGTGGTATCAGTTATAATTTCCCCTCTTTCATTTCTAATTTGGATTATTTGAGTGTTTTCTCTTTTTCCCTTGGTGAGCCTAGCCAGGGGTTTATTAATTTTTTCAAAGAACCAGATCTTTGTTGTATTAATTTTTTCTATTGTTTTTCTATTCTCTATTTCATTTAGTTCTGCTTTAATTTTTATTATTTCCTTTCTTCTGCTGGTTTTGGGTGTTTTTTGTTCTTTTTCTAGTTCTTGAAGATGTGATATTAGGTTGTTTACGTGTGATTTTTCTTGTTGCTTGAGATAGGCCTGTAGTGATGTAAACTTCCCTCTTATTACTGCTTTTGCTGCATCCCAGTAATTTTGGTATGTTGTGTTTTCATTGTCATTTGTTTCTATGTATTTTTTAATCTCTTTTTTTAATTTCTTCTTTGATCCAGTCACTTTTTAATAACATGTTGTTTAATCTCCATGTATGTGTGGTTTTTCCTGCTTTCTTTTTGTAGTTGATCTCCAATTTCAAAGCTTTGTGATCAGAGAATATACACTTGGTATGATTTCGATCTTCTTAAATTTGCTGAGGCTAGCTTTGTGTCCCAGCATGTGGTCTATCCTTGAGAATGTTCCATGTGCACCAGAAAAGAATGTATAGTCATGTGTTGTAGGATGAATTATCCTGTAAATGTCAATTATGTCCAATTGCTGTAATGTATCATTTAAAGCTAATATTTCCTTATTTATTTTCTGTTTGGATGATCTGTCCATGGCTGTCAATGGGGTGTTTAAGTCCCCTACTATAATTGTGTTTTTGTCAGTTTCTCCTTTTGGGTCTGTAAGTAGTTGCTTTGTAAATTTTGGTGCTTCTTGGTTGGGGGCATATATATTAATAAGTATAATATCTTTTTGTTGTATTGTCCCCTTTATCATTATAAAATGCTCGTCTTTGTCTCTTATTGTCTTTTTGATCCTGGAGTCTGCTTTGTCAGATGTAAGTATGGCTGCACCTGCTTTCCTCTGGATGCCATTTGTTTGGAGTATTTTTTTTCCACCCTTTTACTCTGAGTCTGTATTTGTCCTTTTGGCTGAGGTGTGTCTCTTATAGGCAGCATAAGGTTGGTTTTTGTTCATTAATCCAGTTTGCTACTCTGTGTCTTTTTATTGGTGAGTTCAGTCCATTTACGTTTAGGATGATGATTGATATATGAGGATTTCCTATAGCCATTTTATCTTTCGTTTTCTGTTAGCTCTTTTTTTTTTAATTCTTCTTTGCTTTTTTATTTTCATTGGTTGTTTTAATTTGATGGTGTTATAACTGTGTTTTCTATTTTCTCTTCTTTTACTGTTATGTGCCCCAGTTCTAAGTTCTTTCTCAGTGGTTACCATGAACTTTATATAAAAGAAAGTTTCATATATGTAGTGGCTTCTTTTCTTAAGGATGTTTCTTAGCTCCATTCTCTTTGGAAATTTAAACCTTTACTTCCTTGCCTTTTATATTTTTGTTGTTCCAGTTTATCCCTATTTACTTTTACTTTTTGTTTCAGGTCCAATTGCCTCCTTCAGTATTTCTTGAAATGCTGATCTTGTGTTGGAGAATTGCTTCAGTATCTGTATGTCTGAAAAGATCATTATTCCTCCTTCATAGCTAAAGGATAACTTTGCTGCATACAGGATTCTTGGCTGGTTATTTTTCTCCTTTAACATTTTGAATACTTTGTTCCATTCCCTTCTGGCTTGTAGAGTTTCTGTTGAGAAATCTGATGAGAGTCTGATGGGCTTTCCTTTATAGGTCATGGTGATCTTTTTTCTGGCTGTCTTGAGGATTCTTTCTTTGTCTTTGACCTCTTCAGTATAATGTGCCTTGGAGAGAGTCTGCTAGGATTCAAGTAGCTAGGGGTCCTGTTTCCTTCCTGGATTTGAGGTTCCAGTTCTTGCCATAGATTTGGGAGGTTCTCATCTACTATTTGTCTGAGTAAATTCTCTGTGCCCATCTCGTTCTCTGCTCCCTCCGAATACCTAATATTCTTACATTAGTCTTTCTAATGAAGTCAGATAGTTCTTGTAGATATCTTTCATTTCTTTTAGCTTTTAGGTCTCTCTCTTTTTCCTTCTGTGACGTTTCCAAATTTCTGTCTTTGATTTCACTAATTCTTTCCTCCATCTGGTCAGCTCTGCTTCTTATGCTAGCTATTTCATTTTTGATTTCTTTTATTGTGATGTTTATCTCCATAATTTCTATTTGCTTCTCTTTTTATAGATCCAATTTCCTTTCTGAGCTCACTTAGCTCCCTCTGTGTGCTCTGCCAGTTTTCTTTGAGCTCTTTGAGTGTTTTCAGAATTGCAGTCTTGAATTTCCTGTCAATTAGCTCATATGTTTCCTTTTCTGGAGATTTTTCTCTTTCTGAGAACCTTTGTTCACAAGGGTATTTATCACTGTTGGAGCATTTCTTTTCCTGGACATGAGGACTTCTCCCCTGGTAGATGTGAAGAAATCTTTCTTTTACTTCCTAGCTGGTGTTGCTGCAGTGACTTATAATACTTTCTCTTGTTTATTTGGTTTTCTCACAGTGGGAGACTTCCTAGAAGGTGGGCCTCTCTGTGACTCAGTCACACTGGTCTCTGTATGCCTCCTCTTTGGGAAGGTATGGTGGGCGATGGTAATCTATGCCTCCAAGATCCCACTGCTGTCAGAAGCGGCCACACCTGTGCTTCAGTTTTCCTAGATCCCTCAGCTGGCTTCAGCAGGAAAGGTGGGAGCAGGGCTTGTTGGGAGAGGGCAGGGCTGTTTGTGTCACAGGGTAATGGCCTTCCTGGAAGCAGCTCCCTGAAGGCAGGCTGTGGGCCAGGCCTACAGGGCAAGCCCTGGGAAGGAGCAAGGGGAAGCAGCCAGGCCCTGTGTCCAAGGCCACGCAGTGCTCCAGTGGGGGCCCCACCTCATGGAGGGCCACTCTGCGCTTTAGCCGCCAGCACAGTCCCGGTGTCGGCACCCCAGCCACCGGAACGCCCGCCTGCGCCTCCCGAGGCCGGCCTCATGCTCTGCGGGCGCCCGGCTCCAGCGCCAGCAGCCGGATCTGCACTCTGGTCACCCTTCCCGTCCACCCCGCGCTCTGGCGCCTGCACCTCTGTCCGTTCCAGGCCTTCAACGCGCCCAGCGTCCTTCTGCACCGGCCCCGCGCCCCCAGCTCCCACCACCGTCAGCCTCTGGGTCGGTCACCAGGTAGGTCTCTGGGACGCGTGCATTGCCCCCTTTCTTTCTCTCTCACTTGTCTCCCTTCCTCTGGCTTTAGGTATTTTCTTGCAATGAGTGGGGTCCTCAGCCGAGGCTGTTGCTTAGGGGACTCTCTGGTTGGATTCTGGTTGTTTAAATTGTTATCTTTCCAGGAGAGCTTTCAAGAGCTTCTCTCACACCACCATCTTGATGATAAACTCTCATTAATTCTTGTTCCTTCCCTGCCCCAGGCAACCACGAGTCTCTTTTTTGTCTCTTTATAGATTTGTCTTTTCTGGACATTTTATATAAATGGAATCATACAATCTGCAGTCTATTATGTCTGACTTCTTTCACTTTGCATGATGTTTTCAAGGCCCATCCAAAGCATAGCATGTATCCTTACTTCATCCCTTCTATTGCTGAATAGTATCCATTGTGTGAATATACCGCATTCTGTTCATCCATCCACCAGTTGATGGAGATTTGGATTGTTTCCCATTTTGGGCTACCGCATTTCATCTGTTCTAGAGAGTACTTTGTTTTTCATAATTTTTCCTAGGGAAGAATTCTGATTGGCAATGCTTGGGCACAATCACGGTGACCTGGGAAATGGGATGCTGCAGTAGCCAGGCCTGGTTGACATGCCCGGCCTTGTGACCAGAAAGTCTCCCATCAGAAGAAGTGGGGTAGGAGTAAGTGAGCTGGGCACCCCCACCCCCACGGCTCTATCACACAGCATCCGACATTATGGAATAAGGAGTCTTCAGAATGAATATCTGATGTTTGTGGTGCATTCATGCTGTCTTTGGGTAATATTCTATGTTATTTGAAGGATTTAATGAAGCAATGAAATATGCATGTAATATACCACATGTAATTATGTCTAAACTTCTCATCAGGTAAAGATTTGTTTGCAGACAGGTCTCTAATAGAAACAGAAAAATAAAATCTTTTAGGATGCTAAACCTGTAAAGTTGCCATGTTGAATTTAAGCCCAAACATGGACTTATGTTTAGCTCTACCTTAAATTCTGTAGTATCTCTTCAGCATCTATCCTCCCTGCCAGGATCTGACACCTTCCTTCCTCCCCACTTTGGCTCACTTGCCCTTTCTCTGAACTTCCCAGATCCTATTTCCATCTATTGGAACCCTGCCTTTATTTATTTATTGTTTTAAGATTTATTTTTATTGTTTTTGACAGAGACAGAGAGTGTGAAAGAGAGTGAGAGAGAGAGAGAGAGAGAGAGAGAGAGAGAGAGAAGGGGGGAGGGCCCAGAGCAGTCCTCACAGCTGCGTGACATTAGTTTTCTACATAGTTTCATTCCACAGGAGGAGACAGGCCATGCAGGACAGAAGCCAGACCAGGATCTTGCCCCAGTGAGAACCGAACTGGGGGCACACCCAGTTCAGCATATGGGTTTGCATGGGACGGGGCCGAGATTTGATCCTTGGACACCGGGGCTGCAAGATAAGTGCTCAACCCACTGAGCCATCCCAGCTTCCCCCTTCCATCAGTTTAACACCACTGTTTCTGCAGGATCTTCCTTGGTAGTTGTATTCCACGGAGTCAGTTCTTTCTCTTCTAGGTTCCCATAACGCCCTGGCCGAGACTAGTTACATGGCTCTCATCAGAAAAGACCTTATAGCAGGATCATTTCCTGAGCGCTGATTAGGGTTTTCTTCCCCATGTTTTCATTTTCCCATTTTAGGGAAGTAGCCAGTCTCTTCCATGCCCTTGGCTCAAGGAAGGTTAAGTCACAGGGCTAGAGACACTTCCGGTATTATTTGGGTAGAGACCAAGCTGCCGTAACAAAGAGACCCCAAACTACAGTCATTCAAACAAGATTGAAGTTTATTTCTCTCTTGTGTAGCAATTCAGAGGAGGGCAGCAGCGGTTCAAGATGGATAAGCTGCTCGGCTCCACCTGGTTATTCAGGGACCCAGGTTTCTCTATGCTGTTATTCCGCCATCTCCTAGAGTGTCATCCTCTTCTGGATGGTTGTGGCTGGGACATCATCCTGTCTGTGTTCCAGCCCATGAAAAAGGGAGGGTTTAGAAAAACCCAGGCCCAGTGTTTTACGACCAAGGCTTAGAACTGGCACATAGCAACGTCCACTCACATTCCACTGTCTGGAACGAAATCGAATGAATACAGCTAGCTGCAAGGAATGCTGGGAAATGTCATCTCTAGCTGGAGCCACATGTACTAATCTAAAACTCAATGCCTACAGAGGAAGGGGAGAAGCTATTTGGAGGCATAACTAGCAAGTTACCACATTCTATTTCCTGCTTTAGTTTTCCCAAAGCTGGTAATGTTGAGAGATCGTGCTAAGTGACCAGCCGTAAAACCCAGAGGAGAGAGTCTGGGGAAAGGACGAGGGGTCCTGTTCCATTTATCTGTTGCTGCATAACAACCCCCCCGCCCCCAGCTTAGTGTAAACAGGGACGCCGTTTGAGTTGCTCACACATCTGCTGTTTGGGTGATGTTTGCTGGGGACAGCGCATCTGTGCTCTGTTCAGCATCCGCTGGGGCCCCGAATCAACGGCTGGGGCTCGCTCACATGTGTGGTTGCTGCCGGTGGTTGGCTGGCACCTCAGCTAGGGCTTTGGCCCAAACTTCTACACATGGCCTTTCTGTGTGGCAGTTTGGCTTTCTCACAGCCTGGGGCTTGGGTTCCAAGGGCGAGCATTCCAGGAGAGAGAGCCAAGCTGCAGCTTACTGCCTTTTCTAAGCTCGCCTTGAAAGTCACGCAACATCCCCTCTGCCACACTCTAGTCACTACAAGTCAGTCACCAAGGCTGGCCCGTGTTCAAGGGCGTTCCAGGGGAGGGGAACGAGGCTCCACTTTTTGCGGAGGCGGGGTGTCCAAGAATTTGCGGACCTGGTTCATAACTACTGCAGGTCCTATGGGGCCTACTTGCTGTCAGTGTCTGGGAAGGGGGCCGTATGTCAGAGGACCGGCTGTTTATAACACCAGGGAGGCAGCTTGTAGAGATGAGAGCCCCGGCCTCATCCAAGACCCCCAGTTGCATAAGTGACGTGGACGCAGCAAAGCCTCCAGGCCTGTAGGGACCACATGGGCTGGGGTCCTGGGAGTGCCTGCTGATACCACCATGGACCTATGACCAGAGATTGGAGACCATATGATATCTGGACCTTGCATGTGACCCTGCGACCCTGGGAGCTATATTTGCTAGGATGCTTTTAGTTTCAAATAATGGCAAGTCCAATTTAAATTGATTTAGAAAACAAAGGATCCCGCATCTAGGTATTTACTCTACTAAAAACTGATCTTCACACAAAAGCCTTCCACGCATTGTATGGTAACTTTAAATTTTTTTAAATATTTTATTTATTTATTTATTTATTTATTGACAGAGAGAGAGAGAGAGAGAGAGAGAGAGAGAAACAGAGAGAGAACTGAACTGGGGAACTCCCCAGTTCAGCATATGGGTCCGCACGGGCCAGGGCCAGGATTCGATCCCCGGTCCCTGGCACTGCAAAGTGAGCACTTAACTCACTGAGCCATCCCGGCTTCCCCATGGTAACTTTAATAAGTCATCACAAACTAGAAAAAATGTTCTTCAGTGAATGAATGGATAAACTGTAGTTCATCCAGACCATGCAACACTGCTCAGCAAAAGCAACGAACATTGATACGTGCAACATGGACGGAGCTTAGAGGCACTGTGCTTGCTGAGTGAAAGAAGCTATGTTGGAAGTTATATACTGTTTGAGTCCATTCATGGCATTTAGGGCAAAACTATCGGGATGGAGAACAGATTGGTGGTGCCAGGTGTTAGAGGTTAGGAAGAGAGTTCTACAAAGGGAGGCCGTGAGGGAATTTCGTGGGGCAATGGAGCAATTCTGTATCCTGATGGTGGTGATAGTTACATGAATCTATACATGTTAAAACTCTCAGAAATGCACACACACACACCCTGAAAAAATGGTCAATTTTACTGTAGGCAAATTAAATAATAATAATAATAATAATAATAATAATGTTTTCAGCAAATGACACTAAAGCACTAAACAGTCACATGCAAAAAAGTGAATGTAGACACAGACCCTTCACCAAAATTAAATAGATCACAGACCTACATGCAAAATGATAAAATACCTAGAAGATAACACAGGAGAAAAGCTAGGTGGCCTTGGGTGTGACGATGACTTTTTATTTTATATTTTTGTAAAGATTTATTTTATTGTTTGAGAGAAGGTGAGAGAGAGAGAAGGGGGAGGGCCCAGAGCAGGCTCCATAGTTGCACATCGTTAGTTGGGACATAGTTTCATTCCACACAGGTGGATGTGGGGCCCCGTGGGGGCAGGCATGGAACCGGGGGTCTCCCACATGCGAGGCCAGAACCTTTGCTGCCGGGATTGATGGTTACCGTTTGCACCGCAGTTTAGCACATGGGTTTTGCATGGGCCCAGGTCAGGATTCACTCCCCAGACCTCGCAGCTGCAAAGAAAGCGCTCAACCGGCTGAGCTCTCCTGGCTTCCCTGCCAATGACGTTTTAGACCCAGCACCGGACAGGGGCTTGTCACAAGGAATGGCAGATGAGCGATGGGGCAGGAGGCGGGTGAGAGACACAGGTAAGCTGCGTGCAAAGGTGGCTCAGAGGCGTTCAGCAGCAACTCGGGCTTCACTGCCTCTTTTCCCTGAATCCTAGGACTTCATAGAATGTGCCTGGCAGTCAGCTGACCGAGAAGGAAAAAATTCAGGTCTGGTTTACAGACGGCTCTGCATGATGTGCCGGCACCAACAGAAAGTGGACAGCTGAGGGACCGGGTGAAGGAACGTCTTTCCAGTGGGCAGGACTTCTAGAGGCACGTTTCTTCGCTTTGTCTGGACTGAGAGGTGGCCGGAAGTGTGACTGTACAGACTCATTGGCCAGGGATGTGGAAGGAGTAGGATGGGACGCTGGTGACAAGGAGTTCTGGGGACAATATATGGATGGGTCTCTCTAAAAGGGCACGGGATGTGAGGACGTCTGTGTCCCACATGAGTGATCACCGAAGGGTTTTTACTGCAATGGAAGCTCTTGTCAATCAGGTGAACAAAACGTGTCCTCTGGATGTCTGGCAGCTTCTTTTCCCAGCCACCCCAGGGCTTGCTTAGTGGGCCCATGTGGCCAAGTGGTCCTGATGGCAGCGTTTGAAGCCACCCACTTGGCCATCTGCTGTCTAATCTGCTAGCGACAGAGCCCAGCACTGAGCCCTCTCTGTGCCCGTGGGGGGTCCAGCCAGCCATCTAGTGGTGGGTTGATGACACTGGACGCTTTCCTTGATGGAAGTGTGTCCCAGTGGCTTATACTTGTACACAGACTCTGGACACGTGTGCGCCTTTCTTGCTCATGTCTCTGCAAGCATCGCTGTGCATGGATTGGCAGAGTGCCTTACCCATTGTCCTCATGTTTCACGCCACAGTGCGCGTGACCCAGGAAGTCACCTCACGTCTAAAGAGCAGCACAGGGCTGCTGCCTGTGGCTTGAGCTGGTCGAGCCGCAGCATCTCACTCAGAAGCAGCTGACCTGATAGGAAGGTGCAACAGTCCGTCGACGAGCCAGTGACGGTGCCTGCTGGGGAGTCACCGCTTTGCAGGGATGGGCTTCTTTCTGTCTTAGTGGCTGCAGCGGTTGCTTTGAATCAGAGAGCAGCATCACACAGTCCGTCCCACAGCCTGGGCATGAAGCGTGAGGGCGAGTCTTCTCGCTATCATCGCACCTAACACCCTATCCCGTGGGTTCGATTTCAGGATCGGTCAAGGGCCAGTCAGGAGACAGAAGCCACAGCAGTTGTTCTTGCAGACACTTCATTTGAAAGAACGGTCGAGTGGGCATACAGTAAAAGTTAACTTGTAACTAACTAAAAAGGTAAGAAGATAACTAGAAGGCGTCCCAAAGGCAGGAAGCAGCCACAGCTCCTAGGATTGAAAGAGTGAAAGTGGGTGGAATGCTGAAAACTGAGAAACTTAGAGAGGCCCCGGAAAGAACACACAGACTTCTGTGAAGGAGGCACTGCCCTGGCTGGTGTGCTGGGGAGAGGGCCCTGTGGGGCTGGGACCCAAGCTTCTGAGGAGGGGGCATCGGTCCAACCAGTGCTGGTATCTCTGATGGGCAGGGGAGGGGGCGTGTGATGAAGTCGTAGAAACTGCACACTCGACTGAGCTCCAAGAAAGAACGGCTGCTGGTGGGTTGAAAACCTGAGATGGTGTGATGCTTCCAGAACCTGGAAGCAGATAGTCAGCCCGCAGGAAGCCCACCTCTCTAGTAGGTAGAAGCTTCCAGAGAGCCAGGGAAAAGCAGAGGGGGCCCTGCAAAGCGGAATCAGCACAGGGCAATTCACAAAGGAGGCAGGACACGGGTCCTTCCAGTTAGAAACACACTGCCTACTAGACCTGAGGGTGGGTGCGCACAAAACCTGTCACACTTCACACGTTTCTTTTTTTTTTATTTTTTATTCTAATATTTATTTATTTATTTTTAATTGTTTATTAACAGAGAGAGAGAGAGAGATACAGAGACAGAGAGAGAACTGAACGGGGGGAGTTCCCAGTTCAGCATATGGGTCCACACGGGCCGGGGCCGGGATTCGATCCTCGGTCCCCGGGGCTGCAAAGTGAGCACTTAACCCACTGAGCCATCCCGGCTTCCCCTTCACACGTTTCTTAATACTCGAAATGTATTCTTCTACCAAGATGGAAGTCAAGACCTGTCTTATACCGCTGCCTCTGCCCCTCAATAGCTGTGTGATAGGAGCCTGTCACTTCATTGCTCTGAGCTTCAGTTTCTGGCTCTAAAAATAGAGAGCCCAGTACTCATTCCGCAGGGCTGCCGAGCCGATGACAATGTGAGCTCACCTAGCTTGGCGCTTGGCACCTGGAGCAGGAGAGATTCAGAAACATCTGTTTGCCCTGAATACGAAGCCAAATTTCCCCCTTTAAACTGTTTGTCAACCATGTTCAACATCATGTCCCAGAGTCCCCGGAAATCTTGGGTTAAGTGACTGATTTTTATTCCCAGGCGTGGGACCTCTGGTAGACTTCACAGTGCCTCTCCTCCCGCTAGAGCGAAGGGAGGAAGGGCGGCTCTGGCGAGATCGCAGGTGAAGCCTAGCTGAAATCCCAAGAGCCATCCCGCCCTCTTTCTGGAGGTGCCTTTTCCTGGAGAAAATATCCACCCCACCCCTTAGCTGAGGACTGTTTCAACCCGCGCTCTCTCTTGGACTCATTGCCAAGTGCTCAGTTCTGTAAGGTGGAGGTGGGGTGGAGGGAAACATCTCAGACCTACTCAATGGTTCTGGCAAAACTTCTGGGCAGGGCTGGGATGGTGCCGAGGCCTGAGTATGTGTCCTAGGGTCCCCTCCCCAGGCCTCCCCCCCACCCCAAGTCAATGGCAGAAGCTGAGCAGGGCCTTTAAGGTGTCTTTGGGAGACAGCTTCCACCCAGGTCTGCTGAGAGTCATCTAAATACCCTTCCATCTTCCTCGTCCCCAAGATCTGACCCCTCCAGCCCTTAAGATTCGGTCTTTCCCAGGGACAGCTCCTCAGGCCTTGCGGTCACCTCACGATTGATCACTTTGTGGTTCCTAAGTGAGAGCTGATCCTGAGGCCTCGCCGGAGGTCTCTCTGGTCCTGACCCCGATGAATAAATCCTGCTCATCCGCCAGGCCGCCGGGAATGCTAACCTGGCCCGCAGCCCCGCACCCAGTCCCTTCTCAGCGCTGGGCCCCCTCTTCGCAGTGTCCCCTAAGGACTCGCCTTCTCGGGACTGGGGACAGCCTGCTCATCCGCTTCCCCAGCTCCTGGCGGACTTCCCCCAGGGAATCGGGCCGGTCCGAGGAGCTGGGCGGCAGTGGCTGCCCCTCAGAGGCGTCCTGGAGTTTTCTTTGACAGCGGGTCCCTGATCCTGTCCAGGCGGGTTAAAGGCTGGAGCGCGCCTCTGCGGGGCAGAAGGGACGCGGCAGCGGGAGACCAGCGTGGGCCCCGCGGGCCGCAGCAGGAACGAGCGCGGGGTTTGCGCGCGAGTGCATGCTCCGTGCGTGGCCCCGCGCCGCGGGCGGCGGAGCACTGGCCAGCGCTGTTGTCCAAAGGGCCCCCTGTCACCGAGCCCGCGGCAGGACGGACTTGCCTCTGCAGGGCCGCAGCCGGGTCCTGAGCGCGGAGCCTCGAGGGCGAGGGCAGGGCGCCCTGGCTCTGCCGCAGGAGAAGCTGCGGTCCCGGGAGCAGGCCGCCTGGGGCCCGGGGGGGTATGGCAGGGGGTGCCCAGGGTCGTGGGCGGGAGCGAGTGCGCTGCAAAGAGCGCAGCGGCTGAAATTGCCCGAGAGCCTCTGGCGCGCAGGGGCGTGGTGCTGCCCCGGGGGCGTGGTCTGGAGCTGGAGTGACGCGTCCTGGGGGCGTGGCCTGCGGGGGGCGGAGTCCGGGGTGTTGCTAGGCGGCGGCGAGGCTTGAGGCTGGAGCTGGCTAAAAGGATCCGTTTAACGTGTCAAGAAGGGCTTTCTGGCACCTGAGGGTGGAGAGAGAGCCTCCACCGATCCGGAGGCGATCTCAGAAACGCGTGGAAAAGGGAAAACGTGCACCAAAGCGACACCATGGCCAAGGAGGGGGTGCGCTCCAGACGTTGGACACAGGCCTCCCGGATGCGGGGGGCGAGGGGCAGGGAAGTGATCAAGGCCCTGCCAGCGACACCCGACCCCGGGCTGCGGCCGCGGACGGGTGGGCACCGCAGGCCCTTTCACCCCCTATTTCCCGAAACTGGACAGTGACCCTGAGGAGTCCGTCCTTGGCCCGTGACACTGGGTACTGGGAGCCACGCGTCGTCCGGGATGCGCAGGAAGAGCCGGATGCGCGGCCATCTGCTGACCCATCTGGAGGCAGCGTGGTCGCCACTGCGCAGCTGGCGGTAAAGCCATCGCATCCGCTCACACGGCGCCAGCAGGCCCTACAGACCCCTCAGCCCGCTGGGCCCGCGCCTGCGAGGCTTTGAGGACACCCGAGGCTGGTAGCAGAAATCCGGGCTACCTCTCTCTTTCCACTCCTCCTCCCTCCCCTTCACTCGGAACCAGAACTGCTTGTTTCAGGTCCAATTGTGATGATTAATATTGTAAAATCCACTGTGAATTGGGCTCTCATTGTATACACATACAATGTGTATCCGGCTCCGTGCCTTTTAAACATTGGTCGTGCGTTCTCTTACCACCAGCGTCATTTTTGCCCTGCTGGCACTACCTGTGACATTATTCTTTATTAAAATCTTCTCATCCACTCAAAATGTGAAGAGGTGGTTGGCAGCTGAAATCAGTTTTCTTTTTTTTTTAAAGATTTATTTCATTGTTTGAGGTCAGAGAGAAAGCGGGGGGGAGAGCCCAGAGCAGTCTCCATAGTTGTACACCATTAGTTGCGACATGGTTTCATTCTGTGCCCTCCTGGAGGTTACCAGTTGCACCAGTTGCACTGCAGTTCAGCATATGGGTTTGCACTGGCCAGGGCTGGGCGAACCCTGGGCCTCCAAATTGCGAGGCAAGTGCTCGACCACGGAGCTATGCCAGCATCCTCTTTTGTTTGTGTTTAAACCATTGCAGATCTTCATAAATACTAAGGAAATAAAGCCACAGGATGTGACAAAGGGTATGTGGGCGCAGGGTTTGGCTGCATTCAGTAAGCTTGGGGTGGGAAGAGGAAAGATTTGCAAGGCCAGATCAAATAGGCCTCACGAGCCAGAGTTTAGATATTATTCAGTGTGCAATGGGAAGCCACTAGGTATTTTTAAGTGGGAAAATGACCTGAAATGATTTGTTTTAGAAGCATTTCTCAGGGGTCTGTGTGAAGAGGTCAGGGGAAGTTAAGGGTGGATGTATGCAGATTGACATTATTGAATAGTCTAGGTGAGAGACTATCAGCATACTAGGATGGTAGCAGTAATTAAGTGGAAAATTTTGGGATGCACTTTTTGAGTAAATCAACAGAATGTAATGGAACTGAGAGGAATTAAAGGGGATAGCTCGAGGTGGTGAGCACCTTTTTCAAATAGGGGATTTCCTTGTGATTTCTATGTCTCATCATTCACAATTTTGTCTCCTGCCCCCCTCCCCCCATTTATTACTGTCAAGACTCAACTTCTAGCATCTCTCGCAAAATTGCTCTTATTGTATACTTTTTTTAATATTACATAGCTGGATACTTTCTGGGCAGCCCTCATATATCAACACTGGAGCATGGGAATTAATGGGCAAGGCTTTGGGTTTAATCTACCAGGGAATACCTTCCATGTGCTGTGTGACCTTGGGCAAGTTTCTTCACCTATAGAACAGGGTCTATTATGGTACCCACCTCATTGGGCTGTTGAGAATTAAATTTGAGTTGGAGTGCCTTTATATTCTCAGCATCTAGCAGATCCTCAATATACTCAAATTTGCAAAGTTCTGAGTATAGGCTGTCGAGATCAGAAGGGTAAGTTTGGGCATTCTTCAAGCACTCAACCTAAACCCTATCAGCCAAGTGAGATTTCCATTAGCTTAAAAAGAATTCCAACTTGTTCAATTATTGCGTTTTTTTTTTTCCCCTTAGAAGTTCTCTGTCACAATAATTCCACATTTCCCCAAGACCTACTTACCTAAAATGAATAGCTTGCCATAGTTTTATAGTTTTTCATTTGTCAAGTTTAGACTTCAGAAAAATTTTCTGGAATCTCAAGGTGTTAACTAGCTATTTCCCTAAGTTACTTTAATATTCAATAGTTCTCACACTTCGGGCCCAAATCCCAGTTCTATACCTTTCCTGGGTAGGACTGTCCATGTTGCAACTCCCAAGCACAGTAGAGAGTTAGCAGCCTGTTACTGAGCATTTACCCAGAATCAATGGGGTGGCAGCTTACACTTATGAGTCAAAGGATAGTCCTGAACTCATTCAGTGCCATTGTTCAGATCTTAATTATAATCCTAGCTGCTTCACTTTTAAGGTGGAATGAGAATACATGTTAAATATTAACAGACCAGACAAAGCTAGGTACAATGACCAGACAGGTAGGTGTTCCTACTACATCAAGTTCATCTTTGTCCACTTCCAACGGCCCCATTCCATAAGCACATGGCAAGTACTCAAAACTTCTTTAACAAAATGAAAGCCTAACAACCATTTCATGGGAATAGGAAAAATAGAAACATAGTTTACTAGAACTTTTAGAGCAAAATTTAAGACCAACTCTAAGAACACAAAGGATGGTCTCATCTATTTTTAAGTAACTGGCAAATAGATTCTAGCAGGTAACAATTTTTCCTACCCCACTGGAAACATCCAGCTTATGTATTTTCACGAATAGGACAGGACTCCCATGTTCCTTTTGCATTGCAGAAAACTGGACCCTGAACATTCAGCAACAATTACCTTCAGTAGTTCACATTACAATGAATAAACTAGATGTTCTTGTCAGTTGCAAAGGATCACATTAATAACTAGGATCTCATGTTAATACTCTAATATTCCCTTGGGGAAGCCGGGATGGCTCAGTGGGTTAAGCACTCACTTTGCAGCGCCCGGGACCAGGGATCGAATCCCAGCCCCAGCCCGTGTGGAACCATGTGCCGAGCTGGGAGCTCTCCCAGTTCAGTTCTGTCTGTCAAAAATAAATAAAAATATATTAAAAATATTCCCATAATTCATTAAAGAACTTTATGACATACCATATTTTCTGGCGTATAAGACGACCCCCTAATTTTAGTTAAAACATAGGTTTAGGCCTATATTCGCTGTATAAGACTACAGCCTTGGAAGTGGGGGGTAGTCTTATACGGCGAATATAGGCCTAAACCTATGTTTTAACTGTAAAATTAGGGGGTCGTCTTATACACCAGAAAATACGGTACAACCTAAATATTAAGTTACTTCTCAGCCTTTTGGCTAAGTACAAGTGTAAAAGTTACTAAAAGGGAGCCTTGAGACCATTAACATAAACCCAAGTTATACCTGACATGAGTCTATTCTTGGATCATTAATGTATTTCATTTTAAGTTTTCAAAATCCCAAATGTTGGAACTCATGTCAGCATGTTAGGAAGGTGCTGTTAAGTCTTAAAATGTTCATTATCCTCATTTCACATTAATTTCAAGGCTAAACATGTTACACTAAGCATTAACTGTTAGTGCTTAATAACTTAATACAGCATTTTAAAAAAGCAAGATCTGCAATGCACTAATTTTTGAGCTGAGAACTTAGTTGTTTGCATTTAAATTGCCATTAAATGAAGTTTAATAGTGTAGTATGTTTATAAATATACTTTTACTAGTATTTTCATGTGGTTCTATTGGCTTGTTAGGTTTGGGAATTACTTAGAATATAACAAACATATCCAGAGTTAAGATCTGGCTTGGCAAATAAATTTACTTTTTGCAAATTCTTTGAAATTAGGAGGAAACCCAGTAGCTTGTTTTCTTCTGATACAAGGCATATACTGACCCCATCTCAACAGTCAGTCCTATGTTTCAGATATAAGATGACCAAAACATTTAATATTAAAATTCTGAATATGGATATTTCAAGTGAATTAACTATATGGGTAAGGTTGAGAATAAAAACCAAAAGCAGGTATAGTTTAATGTATTTTAATAGCAAACTTACAGGAACAGCACAGAAGACAGACAACATTAAAAACGTACTTGCATGTAGGACAACTCAGTTAGAAAAGTATAGCGAATGGATGGAATCTACCATATGATAAAAATGCTACAAACACCATTTAGTTGCCATCAATAAGAAATTTACTTGTTTTAAAAAAATCCAAATGCTGGCATTGTCCAGAAAAATTTAAACAGGCTTATTTATAATCATTATAAAGTTGAACTGTTGAAACTTGTTCACTGAAACTTTTGACTTGCATTAATGCTTTATATGTCCCCGCATTTATATTAAAAATTCACACACAAATGAAAATGGAAAAACTGCCAATACCTGATTTCTGTCCTATTTTTCCACTTGTAATTATATACTTAGGTACCTTTTGACCCCATGGAAAAAAAAACCAAAAAAAAAAAAACCAAAACAAAAACAAACTAACGTTCAGAACTACCAATAACAGGAAGAAGAGAAAATTTTTTTTTTTTTTTTTAAAGAATGAAATGTTTCCCATCATAGTGGATTCTTAAGCACGTTCTCCACGTATGCGGCGTGCTAGCTGGATGTCTTTTGGCATTATTGTTACACGTTTGGCATGGATAGCACACAGGTTGGTGTCTTCAAAAAGGCCAACCAGATAGGCCTCACTTGCCTCCTACGACAGAAATAAAGAATAAAAAATTAATTAATGGTATTCCCAATAATTAAGATACATTTGTATCAGTTAAAATGACAAGGTTTTTGAATCCTTAAAAAACATCTACTGTATTAAGACACTTACTATTTCACTAAATGCTTACATTTTAACACATCTGGGACAGAGCTAAAAGGCAGCTTATGGACAGTGCAAAGCTCCAGTGTGTAAATCTTTATCAAATTATTACTAAGTTTAGTATTTCTAATGTTAGTATGTGATTTCTAGGAAACGGAAATGTGTCTTGAGGAAAGCAAGAAATCCAATTTAAATTGTAACACTTGTGGTCTCATCCTTACAAAGAGAAATGGAAACATGTATCTAATCCAAAGTAATATCCTCTACTCCCAGTGTCTCCTTATTAGGAATCCTACATTCACTCCAAAATGTTTGAACCCTCTGTCTTGCCAAATAACGCAATATTAGCTGACAAGTGGTTTCCAGCATCTGGTCATCTTCCTTTTCTTTTATACCTGTTTGATCACAAGAGTATTATAGGTTCCAGAACACATCAGGTTAATGTCTTATTTACATAATTGTCTTGGGTCACATATAAACTACACCAACACTAATGATAGCTGATGAGCTTAAAAAAAAAAAAGTCTCATGTTTTAATAAAGTTTATGAATTTGTGTTGGGCCACATTCAAAGTCATCCTGGGCCACATGTGGCCTGCAGGCTGGACAAGCTTGCTCTACTTATTAATATGGATCCATCTGTTTTTTCCTATTATACCATAGGATTCTTTGAAGGCATCCCTCCCATCACTCAAAAATTGCTAGTTGTATGACATCCATTGACACTTGGCATATAAAGAGGAAAAATAGGAGCTTCTACGTAAATTAACTCAAATTGTTAGTACATCTTCCAGTTGTCTGACAGTTGAAGAACCCTTTAGTTTAAGTTAAAGCATCTGTTTGCTCATTTTGAGATGAAGAAACTAATGTCTTGTTTAGTCATCAGCCCAACTGTTTTATAATGGATTAGGACCATTAAAGAGAGATTACTTGGTCTTCTTATCTATAAGGAAAGTTTTTCTTTGTCCAAAATACACTTAGAAAAAAAGGTGTTTTTATAGTTGCTATTTTATCCTAATGTAAAATTATTTCCAGTTTGTAATCTTTGGATAATGAGACTAAAAAAAGAAATACAAAAATACTTGAGCAATCGAAGCCCCATAATACCACATCATACACAAAACATTACATATGAACAGCCAGATTTCTTTTTAGAAAATTTTGACTTTGCAACTATTACCTATTGAGATTCTTTTTTTTTTTTTTTTTTTTTTTTCACATTTATAGAGAGAAATTATCTTTTTGTCTTCAGTGCATATTTATTTCTATTTTACTTTTGACAGATAGAAAGAGAGACAGAGACAGAGACAGCTAGAGAACCGAACTGTGGGAACTCCCCAGTTCAGCATGTGGGTCCTGCCTGGGCCGGAGCCGGGATTCGATCCTCGGTCCTCGTGGCCTCAAAGCGAGCGCTCAACCCGCTGAGCCGTCCCGGCTTTCCCCTGAGATTCTTTTAAAAGCATCTATGCAGCAATTAATCCAAATGATTTACGTTATTGTATCTGACAAAAAAATTCATTCTCTCACATTTTTACTCTTAATCTAATCCTATAAAATGTTTCATCAAAACTTTACTATCCCTACATGTCTTTCTGCAACATTTACACCAGCCTTTTTTTCGCCCCCTTTAAAAATTTATTTTATTGTTTTTAACAAAGACAAAGAGACAGAAAGAAGGGGGAGAGCCCAGAGCAGTCTCCATAGTTGTACCTTATCAGTTTTAGATATTGTTTCCTTCCACACAGGTGGGCAGAAAACCAGACCTGGGGGCCTCCCTCCTGGGAGTCACGCCCCCTACCTCCTCCTCCCCCAGGTCAGGGGCTGAACTGGGCCTGCATGGGAAACACACTCCAGTTCAGCATATAGGTCCCCACGGGTTGGGGCCAGGATTCAATCCTTAGTCCCGGGGCTGCAAAGTGAGTGCTTAACCCACTGAGCCATCTCGGCTTCCCCCAGAGCTTTTTGTTACTTTATAATAGAGATCTCATTTTATACATACCTACAATGCCTTGCTCAAGTTTTAACATTTAACAAATGTTTGCTGGTTCATTTTTATAGCTAACACTGATTAAATTTGCATATTTCCTATATGGTCAGTCCCTCATATTACACTTACTCCTAAGAATGTATCAATAGTGAAAGTCCTTAATATTCAGGGATTCATTCTTGGGTTAGTCTAGAATTGGGTAAAAGTCTGCAAAACACAGCATATTGTAGCCCACTCTTACGGGTTCACAATGTACATCAGATATTAGCACTAAAGTCTCCCAGGAAAGAAACTAGTTTAATTTTCTTTCACCCATCTTATTGTAGGATTATGCAAATCTGGAGTGCTGTTCTAAAATGTAGCACTATGAGCTGCTGTATAGACAAGCCAACAGGTCCCGTGTCTCTGAAACCCTTTATTTAAGAGTGGTATGACCTACAGGCTCCCCTGGAACTACTCAGGTGTGCTATATGGCAGCTGGGGTGCTCACTGCTGTCTTAGCACCTGACTATTGGTTTTATAGGGTTTTTGTCTAGTTAAGTCTAGAAGAAGATTCAATACTCACAGGGGATTTGATCATGACCCACATTTCCAATTCTATTATCAATGCCCCAAAGCCTCCTAAACATTAATGTAATAACGAGATTAAAAACTGTGTTAATTTATAGCCCAATAAACAAAGTTTTGAAATAATGGCAAAAAACAAACAATCTTACAAGTAGAAGGAAACATTAATTTGCAACATTTTGCCTACATCCAATATATGACTCTTCCACCATTTCAAAAGAACTATGTCTGTCCACTTTTAACACAAAAATACCTTAGTTCAAACTTTCAGACATTAAAAGCAAAGGTTAGGTTTTAGGTTAGCCAATTCTTTTTTTTTTTTTTTTTTTATCTTTTCACATTTATAGAGAGAAATTATCTTTTTGTCTTCAGTGCATAGTTATTTCTATTTTACTTTTTGACAGATAGAGAGAGAGACAGAGACAGAGACAGACAGTTAGAGAACCAAACTGTGGGAACTCCCCAGTTCAGCACGTGGGTCCTGCCTGGGCCGGAGCCGGGATTCGATCCTCGGTCCTCATGGCCTCAAAGCGAGCGCTCAACCCGCTGAGCCGTCCCGGCTTTCCCCAGGTTAGCCAATTCTTGATTATCTATGGTAAATCTACACTAACTTCTCTTATTACCCTCTCTCAACTACCCCCACACCCTCATTTAGTGGTAAACTGTGTAATTCCAAAGCCAAAAATAAAGTGACTTTTTAAATTCAACTGCTTTCTTCTATTACCTATTTCCATTAGCAAATTCTCCATCTCTTAACTGAAATGTATAAAAAACAAAACAAAAACTCCCACAAAAACAAATCACACGTAACAAAGAGTACGGTACTCTTTCTAATAGAGCTATCCAATGCTAGAGTACCATGAGCAGCAGACGCGAACATTTTGTTCAAAACCCAAACAACCATGCTTACTGACAAGTAAAATATATACCTTAACAACAATGGAAGTTGACATGTGAATTTAAAAGACGAGTCTCTCACCCAGATTATTTAGCAACCTCAATTTACAAGGTTGTCACTGAAAATTAAGCTAAAACATGTTGAATTTTTAAGTATAATGTACTCTTAAAAGTATTATCCTGTGACTTTAAACTAGAAAACAAAATTAGCAGCTTTGTGTTAATGCTAGGATTCTTAGTAATATGTCTCTATTTAAAATGGTGGGAAAAATGTGATTTGCAATTGCAGTAATAAATGAAATAGGATCTGAAGATAATCAGTGGTTAAAACAGAAAATGTTTCAAGCAACAGCACTGTAAGATTTTTAATAGTTTGAAATCTCAATTCATTGTGAATTTAACAGATGCCCACTCCTGGAATTCACCAATCAAATGAAGTTCAGACTAACCATAGAAACAGCTCAACCAATTACACCTCAGTGTAGAATCCACCTATCAAATCCTTCTCTTATAAAGCAGATACTTGGCACAGCAACAGCAGCCCTGAAAACCACCCAATGGAGTGTATGTAGATTCTAGACTCTTCCTCCGAAGAGATTCTGATTCCTGCCCGTGTTAGTACCCAGTAAACTGCATTTGTAATCACCTCCAACCCCATGTTGATGGGAGTAGTAGTTTCACCATATACTGAGATAAAAACAAGTCTTCAAAATCCCGAGTATCACCTTTCGGCACAGTTTTCCTCCCCATCGCCAATCCAATCCTAACTGCCAGCGCTGCTGCTTCTACCTCACCGCACAATTCTTTAGTGGTGCTTATTCTTATTGTAGCTATTATGCTCTTTCCACTTGCATCTGTCTCTTCAATTCCAGGAAGACATTTACTCTAGCATCCCATTTATACCAGCCACTGTTTGAAACTGATTATCAGTATACACCTTTAGTCCCATATCTTAATGTCCTGCAACATCCATAAGCCAGACCAGGGGGTGCCCTTTCCCCTTAAACATTGTTTTTAGTGAAATGCTTAAACTTTAAATGGCAATGGAAAGCACACTAGGTTTTGAAGTCAAATGGGTTCAAATTATGATTGATTCTGTGACCCAAATGGGTTCAAATTACATGTTAAATAAATTACATGTTCCACGCGTATGACTTTGAACAACCTAACCTTTCTGACCTCTCAACAGTGAAATAAAGATATCACCTCCCTCACAGGCTTGTGATTAAACTCAAGGATACACAAAAGATTTAGAACTGTTCCTGGTATATAGCAAGCAGGACCTTTAACTCTTAGAGCCTCCCCACTGGCCATTTTACCTGCAAAGCACCGATAGCTGCACTCTGGAAGCGCAGGTCTGTTTTGAAGTCCTGAGCAATTTCTCGCACCAGACGCTGGAAGGGAAGTTTGCGAATCAGAAGTTCAGTGGACTTCTGATAACGTCTAATTTCACGAAGTGCCACGGTACCAGGCCTTCAAAATAAACAAATAAATGGTTACCAAATACATTAAAAAAAAAACAAAAGATAAATGGTTAGCTTTTTTATTCCCAAAAAATAAACCACCCACTTTTCAGCTTCTGTATAAAATTTCACTTATCATTTATAATCCAAATATTCAATTATATAAAAGATATATAGTATCTTTAAAGCAAAAAAGCACACTGGGTTCCTGGCAGGAAGTTTATCAAAGTACCATTTGTTTTATTCATCTTTAACATATATATCATGAACTTGTTATAATTACAGCTTGGGCACATATTAGGTCACTAATAAAGAAATCAAAACTGCTCAGACTCTTCTCAATTTGGCACCTCCTCTGTAAGACCTAGCAACATAACCCAATGAGCTTCCATTGAAAACACACTAGTGGGCTCTCCCTGCCATGTGAATACACAGTGTGACCATCTGCAAGCTAGGAAGAGAGCCCTCACCAAGAATCCAAATCTGCCAGCACTTGATCTTAGATTTTCTAATCTCCAAAACTGTGAGAAATAAGTGACTGTTGTTCAAGCCAAAAAATATATAAATAGAATAGTAATACACTTGTATTTGATGTGCCAGAATACCTTCAACTTTGACTACTGCCCATCTCTCATGAATGATTAAATCCAAATACTTATTGTGCGGCGTATATTCTCATATGGAAGATTATTTTTCAGCATGAAATTTACCTTGAACATGCGTAAAAGAAGCTGTTAAACTGTTATCTGGAGTATATGTTGTCAATTTGGCTCAAAAACAAAAAAAAAGAAATTCACCCCAGTTCTGACTTATTTCTTCCACTGTTAGGAGCTTTTATTTTAGGTTAACAGTGAAGTCATTTGCAGAGGCTACCTAAGTATGGGCAAGTTCTGCCCTCTAATGGCAGATGCCCATAATAACACTGCTCGTTTGAAAACCAAATGAGCTAATAGGAAACAAACCATTTCAAGTAAATGAAGGATTGGAACTTTACTAAAACGAAACACCCCTAATCTTGAATTACTTTGTCAAAAGAAGAGTACCCTCAAAATGTATTTTAAAATAACAATTTACGATTTAAAAGCTAAATTAATAAGAGTTAAATAAAATGCCAATCCCATCCTTATTAATGAAGTAATGGATCCTGTTTGGGCTAATTATGGCTTCAAAATTAAATATGTTCCAAATTAAACCTAATACTACATTTTACAGACATTTTCAATTATTAGTAAATATATAAATAAGGAAAAACACCAGTTTCCCTAATGCAGAAAGTGTGATCATACATCTTTTTGTTAGACAATATGGGCACTGCTTTGGGAGACAGACTTTGTCTCATTTTCCTCTTATTTTTAGTACCTGTAACGATGAGGTTTCTTCACCCCTCCAGTAGAGGGCGCACTCTTACGAGCGGCTTTTGTGGCCAGTTGCTTCCTCGGTGCTTTACCACCGGTCGACTTGCGGGCAGTCTGCTTTGTACGAGCCATGGTGCTGAGACCTCCTTACTTACCTACCAGTATCAAAAAAACAAACATCACCACATGCAACCACCAATCATACAAGTTTTTCCTGCTACTACCCACCCCCAATCTGGAAATGTAAGTATTAAAAAATGTCCGTAATCTTATATAATTTGAAACGGTGCAGATTAGGTTTACCACCCAAAATTGACTTCTTAAAACAAACGGTGGTACTAGGAAATTGTGTGCATTAAACACCAATCCTCTCTCAAAATGCCAAGTCTGAGCGACAAACGGCAAAAACAAAAAGACCTGACAGCTTTTGCTTTAATTTCTTTCATTAAAGCAAAAATTAGGAATGCCTGTAAACATTCAAGCCATAAACAAGTCAAAAGAACGAAGCCACAAACCACAGAAAAGGTCGAGTCAAATTACAGCAAAAAGGTTTCAGGCGCCCCCCCCCCCCCACTGCCCCCCGCCCCGCGCCTGGTAGTTGATCGATTGCTGTAAATATCTGAAAACATTCCTGCTTTTGAATTTCTACAGTTACGTTGAAAAACGGGCGTCTTAAAAAAAAAACAAGAGAACAGCTACCCTCAGCGAGGATTCTACAATGCATCGTCCTCGGGGCAGTCCAACCAACCTCCGTAATGAAATTAAAAAAAAAAAAGTGCCCCGCACCCCAGGCGTTAATTATCGCACCGGCCGACCAGGTCCACCCCCAGCACCACGTAAACTTTTGGCTTCGCCGCCTTCGGCCCCTCGGCTTAGGGTCCCCCGGCCTCCCGCCTCGCGCAGGCAAACTCGGCTTCCAGACCAGAAACAAAATGGAAACAATCGCAAACCGTATCCGATTCCCTTCCAGGGAGACAAAACACCAAAAAAACGCTCGAAAATGCCCCATCCCCCGCCACGTGCCGCCCTCCAAAATGCAAAAGTTTTTTTTTGTTTTTGCATTTTAGATGCATCAAGTTTCCGTTTCTCCAAAAAAAAGAAAAAAAAATGCCCGTCTGTAAAACATTTTTCCTCCTTTTCTGAAATGGGGAAGAGAGAAACGGGGGGGGGGGGGAATATGGTCGGTGACCAGAGAGGAGACAAGATGGTGAAGCTGAGCAACAACTGTGGGGAGCCAGCGAAAAGCGAGTTACCCCAGGATGGGGAGCAGCGGCGATTCCCACCCTTTTCCCGCCCGAAAACGGGGGCCCGGGGCCCGGGGCCGGCAGTTAAGAGGCCCGCGCAGGTCGTGGTGAGGGTCTGGGGTCCCGGAAAGGGGCGGCGGGCGCGATTTCACCGAAGAAAGAGCCGCCAGGGGCGCGGGGAGGAGGGAAAAAACAGGCTCGGCGCCGCGGCGGTTGCTGCTGTTGGGCTGAGGCGGCGGGAGCCGCGGGAGCCGCCGCCGCCGGGGGCGAGAGGGAAACTCGCTCCTCGCCGCTTATTTCGGGGCCAAAAAGTTTGTGGGCCAAGCCCAAGGGGCTCGGGGGTCCCCTCCCCACGCCACCGGGGCCCGGCTCCGGGGCTGACGGCAAGCGGGGCTCGGCTCCGGGGAAGCGGGCAGGCGGGGAGACTTACCCCCCTTCTCGTTCGGCTGGAGCTCGGCGAGCTGGAGGTGGCGCTGGCGTTAGAGAGCGACGGCGGCGCGGCGGCGGCTGCGAACACAATTGAAAGATGGCTGACACCGAGGCTGGCCCCCAACGCACGCCGCCCCGCCCCCGCGCCGCGCGCCAGCCAATCACACACAATGGAGGGAAGGCTCGGCCCCGCCCCCGCGCGCCCGCCGCGCGCGCCCCGCCCCCCCCGCGCTCTCGTTCGCTGGCGCGCGCTCGCCCCGCCCCCGCGCGCTCGCCCCGCCCCCGCGCGCCGCCGCCGCCGCCGCCGCCTCGCGCGCCGTGTGTACAAACACAAAAGACGTGCCGAGGGGGGCCCACGGCTCCGGTGCCCGCGCCCGCGCGCGCCCCCGAGGCGCCCCGGACGGCGTGGGGGCGGGGAGGAGGACGCGGCCCGCGGAGCTGCCGCGCCCCCGGTTGAAAACAGGTCTCCACCGGGAAGCTGGCACAGAGACGCCCGGCGTCCCGCGTCCGCTTTCGGAGGGGGCCGCTCTAGCAGCCGGCCGGGTGCGCGGCCCTCGGCCCGCATTCGCTCCCCGCCAGGCCGGGCCGGTCGGCTCGCAGACAACTTTACCAGCCCCGGCCAGGATGCCGCTGCTCGGCCCCCGGGGACGCCCAGCCCCGCGCCGGCGGCGTCTCCAAGGCCCAGGGCACGGGGCCCGCCGCCTTCTTCGGCCAGACGTCTGATGCAAGATGGCTGTATGTTGTGAGCCTCCTAAACTAATGTGCGGATACACCGCTAACCGCGCCAGGCCTGGCTTCCAGCCCCGCAGCTTTCCCTAACGGCCCGCTGCACCTTCTCACCGTGTCGGTAGTGTTCGGTAGAAGAGCCACACCGTGGTCACCAAATGCCAGCAGCTTCTGCATAGTTTACATGCGGCAGGAATAAAGCAAACGTGGTTTGGGGTTGTTACATTTACCCATCTTCCAGTTCTCAGCCTCAGGAACAGACTTAAGTTATTATGCACGTTATCAGTTCACTGGCGTCGAGCATCTGAACCGTCCCCAGAGGGCACTGACCACTGTGTGAAGGTTTTCAGTGCAAGTGTCACGTAGCCATCCCATAGTCTAGCGAAGGAGATGCATTTCATAGATGAAGGGCACTATTGTTTGTAATTGAAGATCTTAGAAAGCATCTTAGTCATAAAACGGATATATGGAAATCAAAGATGAGGGAGGGAATAGGTTTTTCCAAGGTCACTTAAGTGAGAACAGGCCCAGGAGAAACAAACAGAAAATCCAGGCCTCCTGTTTCATTATTATTTAATGAAAGTTAAGTGTCCGCGGTTGCTGTCTGCGGACTTGCAGTCTGCCAGCCTATCCTAACAGCACACACGCAGAAGGTCCAAGGCCGAGCTGCCAGCAAAGAGCTGCCATAATTTGGGCCAAGAAGAGTTTTTGGTTTTGCTTGCTTTTTGTTATTTTTGAGAAACCAAAACATTTGTTGTTGGATTTACCCAGGAAGGCTGTTCTGCATCAATTAAATTCATCATATTTTCGGGAAATGTTAAATGACGTGGGTAATACCCTTTTTCTGTGCTAGATTTTTTTCATAGCTCCGATTTTTTTTTTTGGCTTTGAAAAAAATATTTTTGAGAAAGGGAAAGACTATTTGAGGTGAAATAGTTCTGATCTTGGATTATCTGCACCAACTAACTGTTTATAAAACGGAAGTAATGTTTACCTATATGGAGATAGGCCTCAAGTTTTCTAGTTGTAGGGTCCAGTACGTAAGCACCTGGGTAAGGGTCTGGTTACCTACCTGGTGGCTTCAGGAAGTTCTCTTTCTGAGTGAATATATTGAGTGCCAGCTGTGTGCTAGGCACAGTTCTGGGTGTTGGAAATAAAGAAGTAAACAACAAACCATGCTCCTGTCCTCATGGGGCTTCCGGTGTCTGGAAGCATTGCCTTGCACGGGGAAGCAGCACTTGGCAGTGGGGAAGGAAACAAGGTCCTTTGGAGCCCTGAGTGGCAAAAGCTATAGCTAAGAGGGACAGAGGACTTTAGAGTCCAGATGATGGGGAGAGGAGAGCTGTCAGGGCAAAAAGAGATTCTAAAGGGACACCAGGAACAGGTCTGAATTGACTCTACTAGAAATCTTGGGCTAATCATGGCCTCAAAATTTGGAGTTTAATCAACTGTAATGGAAAAATTTTAAAAAGGGGGAGAAGTTAAGGGGAATAGGTTCAAAATTCCAGGTATAAAACAGGCCTTAGGGATGTAATATATAGCATGGAGAATATATATAGTCAACAAAACTGTGATGATGTGGCACAGTGTCAGATGGTTTCTGGACTTAGCATGATCACTTCTTTAGGTATATAAATGTTGAATAACAATGGTGTACACCTGAAACTAATATTGCATGTTAGCTATATTTTAATAAAGATCTTTAACAAATAAAATTTAAAAATTGGAGTTAAAAAAATGGAGAGGATAGGAGCAAGAGCTTTTAAGTTAAAACATTTTTCCTAGCATAGAATGATTATAGCCACTAATTTAAATTATAAGTAAAAGTAAAAAAGAAAAAATGTGGAAAGGATTTTAAAAGCACCATTATTACATAATATCTGCTTGGCTTCTGAGTCAGTTAAATGCAAAGTTTACTGTCTCATGGCTGCTGTTTCTAGACACTAGTGCTACCCCAATACCAATATCACATCACCCTTTTTCTTTATCACATTGATTTAAATCTATCACAATTATTTACTTGTTTATTACCTGTCTCTTTCGCAAAGGATATACAGTCTAGGACAGTAGTGGTCTTACCTGTTTCTTTCCTCTAGTCTTGTCACCCCCATCTACCCCAAGTTTGGGAGCCTTCCCCAACTTGCTGCATCTCCTTATTAGGATCCAGTTTCATGGAAATTTTCAAAATTATGATCAAAGTAGATAGAATAATATAATGAACCCCCATGTACCATCACCTAGCTTCAAACTGATCTACTCATGACCAATTGTATGTGTTATCTATACCTCGACTCCCCCTACCTCCCACGCTTGAATTATTTTGAAGCAAATCCTAGATCTTTTACATCATTTCATTTGTAATAATTTGAGTAACTATCTGGAAAAAAAAACATCAGCCATAAATGCCTCTATTTTTCATAGTACATGCTGGATGGATCCTTTCTGGACAGCCCTTCGTATGTATCATAGGAACCAAGTACATGGTTGAAATGCCTATTAAATGTCCTATTTTCTGTAATTTCTCTTTGTTTGCACTTCTTTGTTTACAAATATATCCTGAGGCTTTGGATCCCATCTTCTCTCCAAAACCATCCCCCGCTTTGGTCTTGTCCAGTAAATGGTACTGTGATTTACTCAAATGCTCAAACCAAAAAGTGCCGCCGTCCTTCTTAAGCCCCCTTTATTGGTCAGACCTCTGAAAAGCATCTCAGAATGACCTACTTACTGCCCCTCTCCTCATCTCTCGTTTGACCCCCCCACCTCAGTCACTTCCTGTATGACTGTCTCTCCACTCCTGCACCTCTGTATTCCATTCTCTGCTGCAGTGCACACAGATAGATGTATAGAATGTAAAGCAGACTAAGTCGCACCCTTGTGTACCGTAAGTCTACTCAGTGCCCCACCCCGGCTCTTGGTTAAAATGGGCATTTATTTGCAGGACCTGGCATTACTCCTGCCTGCCTTCCTGGCGCTCGAATGCTTTCTCCCAGTTTTTTGCAGACTGCCTCACTCATCTTCAAAGACAACATTTCCCACTTCCCCATGTCTGCTTACTCTTAGAAAATGACCAGGGGGCGCCGGCAGGATAGCTCAGTAGGTTGAGTGCTTGCCTTTCAGCCGCGGGGTCCAGGGATCAAGTCCTGGCCCTGGCCTGTGCAGAGCCATGTGCTGAACTGGGGCATGCCTCCCATGTGGGAGGCCCGGGGTTCAGTTCCCACCCTGCGCAGCCCCACATCACTGGTGCGTAATAAAACCATGTGGAAACTGATGATGTACAACTGTGGAGATTTGCTCTCGGTCCTCCCCCCCACCCCCTCTGTCTCTCTCTGTCTCTGTCAAAAACAATAAAATAAATCTTTTAAAAAGTTTTAATTAGGGGAAAGCCGGGACGGCTCAGCGGGTTGAGCGCTCGCTTTGAGGCCATGAGGACCGAGGATCGAATCCCGGCTCCGGCCCAGGCAGGACCCAC
>PVKE010013615.1:0-36274 GCA_004027555.1 Craseonycteris thonglongyai | reverse complement strand
CAACAAGACAAGGGATAACAAGTGCTGGAGAGGCTGTGGACAAAAAGGAACCCTCATACACTGCTGGTGGGAATGTAAACTGGTACAACCACTGTGGAAGGCTGTATGGAGATTCCTCAAAAAATTACGAATGGAATTACCATATGACCCAGCCATCCCTCTACTGGGCATCTACCCAAAAAACCTGAAAACCTTAATCCTTAAAGATGTTTGAACCCGCATGGTCATCGCAGCACTGTTCACAGTGGCCAGAACATGGAAACCACCAAAATGCCCTTCGATAGATGACTGGATAAAGAAGATGTGGTACATCTACACAATGGAATACTACTCAGCGATAAGAAATGATGAAATACAGTCATTTGTGGCAACATGAATGGACCTAGAGACCATCTTATTAAGCGAAATAAGTCAGAATGAAAGAATCCGGAAACATATGACCTCACTTATAGGTGGAATATAAAACTGAAAGTAACAAAGAAACAAAAATTAAAGGACACACTCAATAGTTTGGTGGTTACCTGAGGGAGAGGGATGAGGGGAAGGAAGAGGGGGGTGGGGTAGGAGTGGGCACCGGATATATGGTGATGGAAGGAGAGCTGATTTTGGGTGGTGAGCACATAATCAATACATAGGTGATGTAATCTAAAATTGTACATCTGGAAACTAATTGTTACCAACAAATGTTACCCCAATAAATTTAACAATTAGTAAAGAAAGAAAGAAAGAACAAGAAAGAAAGAATGAAAGGAGGGAGGGAGGAAGGAAGGAAGGAAGAAAGAAAGAAAGAAAAAGAAAGAGATGGGTCAGTTTGGGCCACAAGAAGGCATCAACATGTATGAAGTACAAGAGCTGTCTAGGGGAAGCCAGGATGGCTCAGTGAGTTAAGTGCTCACTTTGCAGCCTCGGGGACCAAGGATTGAATCCCGGCCCTGGCCTGTGTGGACCCATATGCTGAACTGGGGAGTGCCCCTAGTTCGGTTCTCACCAGGGTGAGACTCTGGCCCAGTTCCTGCCCTGTGCAGCCCCAGCCCACCTGTGGAATGAAACTATATGGAAAAACCGATGATGTGCAACTATGGAGCCCTCCCCCTTCTCTCTGTTTCTGTCTCTATCTCTCTCTCTGTCAAAAACAATAAAAATATATCTTTAGAAATACAAGAGCTGTCCAGAAAGCATCCAGCCACGTAACTGTTCTTGTTATATTGTCAATGGTTGGATTTTTTCCAGACAGCCCTCATATCTATTCTGGGAGGCTCTGTGTCAGATACTAAACATGTGAATAATATTTACCGTATTTTCCGGCGTATAAGACGACCGGGCGTATAAGACGACCCCCTAATTTTACAGTTAAAACATAGGTTTAGGCCTATATTCGCTGTATAAGACGACCCCCCACTTCCGAGGCTGTAGTCTTATACAGCGAATATAGGCCTAAACCTATGTTTTAACTGTAAAATTAGGGGGTCGTCTTATACGCCCGGTTGTCTTATACGCCGGAAAATACGGTAATCCTTACATCAATGTTTTGAAGAAGTACTGTTATCCTTGTTTTACTGAATTAGAAAATGAAGCTAGAATAAATATATATAATAAAACAGTTCAGAGACTAGATTTGGAAGTCAGTCAGATCTGAAATTTGTAACCTGCTTCTATTACATCACAGTTGTGTGAGTCTGGACAAATTACTTGAGGTCACTGTGATCTTTAAATTGACATGTTTATGGAATTGGGGAACATGCTTTATTTTCTTGCATAATGTTTGAACATATTGAAGACAGTAAATACACTGGATCCAGTAGTTATTGAATAAGTGATGATATTAGGTTTCACATTTGATCAGGATGTTTAATGGCTCTATTTACTGTGATGAGACAGAGGAGCAGATGTGAGACTGATGACTGAGTGTGTAGTGTGGGAAATGCTGGCTTGAGAGGCCCTGGGGACATTGTAACAAGTACTGGTATTGTTGAGGTCCTCATCATCCTGGTCCTTGGAGTTCTTGAGGGTAGCAGCATAGTATACTTCTCAGCATGTGAATAGTTCTTTACTCAAAAGTCTAGACTTGAGTCTCTCTCTCTTGAGGAATTGCTCCAGCACCAATGGGACTTGTTCTGCTTCTAGAAGACACAGTCTGGAAGTGTGAGGTAGTTAATGACCCTGGGAGCAGCCCTAGCACAGTGGGAGAAGGGGGTTGATCATGTGCCGCCTTCCCCAAGCTCTGGCAGGGTTAATCTTAGGTAATTTCACATGGTGTGCAGAGGGTCCCCAAAACTATGAAGGGTCCATGTCCTACAACGTTATTCAACTCCTCCTTAACACACCCTTCACTTCTTATTCCACCAGTGCTCTGGTGCTTCCTGTAACCCACACTAATGATCTATACCCATGTCTTGGTGTCAGGCTCTACTTTTGGGGAACCCAAACTCAGACAAATATTCAAATGAAAACATCTGTTGTTTGATAACTTACACCTAATCGTTAGCTCAGTGATCACAGCATAAATGTCACACAGTGATTGGCTTGTGAATGACTGAATTGATGGATCTGGGCATCCTTTGTAACTAGGGATAATAAATTTTAAAATTAAGTTTAAGTGACAACTTAAAGTATAAATGACAGTTGAAAGTTTAGGATTGGATGGGATTACTACAAAGAAAATATTGAATAGTTAGAACAAAGCAGACAGGGACAGAATTTGGATAAACACCAACTATTTTTACTATGGTAAAATATACATGACATGACATTTACCATTTTAACCATTTTTTAAGTGCACCATTCTGTGGCATTAAATACATTCATATTGTTGTACAACCATCGCCACCATACATCTCCAAAACATTTTTCTGTTTCCACACTGAAATTCTACATCCCTTAAAGACTAACTCCCCATTTCCCTCTCCCCCAGTCCTGGGCAACCACCTAAACAACAGCTTCTAATGATCAAGTATAAAAAGACTAACCAACACAACAGAGAGAAGTGTTCACAAAGGAGTAGAAAATGAAAGAAGAGATAGTTTTAAGAAAGGAAAAACGGGCCATGAAATTTAATGTTACGTGGACATCAAGTTAGCTAAGAGCTAAATACCTATATATTGGATTTGTAGATAAGGTATTTTCATAATATGTGTTGTGGAGTACACCCAGAACCATGGCTACAGTGGTCAGAGAAGAAAGTTGGAAGACAACGTGGGTCCAGTGAGACTATGCTGGTTTATTAAAAAACTTTTTTGTTTCTCCATAAACATTTATTGTGTGTCCAAATTGTTAGGTATTATACTTAAATGGGGGAAGTGATAAATATCATTTTCTGTAAGAATTCAGGATCCAGGATTCTCTCAGGGGACATTGTAGCTAACTATACTAAAATTAATTGTCCTGGGTTCTATGTTGCACATTTATTGTATGTTATCACATTCTTTGGAAGTAGGTATTACTATCCTGACTTTATAATGAAGGGGAAGTTCTGCAAGACTGAATGTAACTTTCCCATGGTATTTTGATGCTACCTGTAGATGGTGCACTCAGCATGGGTTCAAGATTGAATGCTGTTACCTCTATTCTGGTAGATGCATAACTTTGAAAGTTATGAAGCCCTGCAAAATCTGGATAACTGGGAATAGATTAAGGAAGATTATGGGCTAACTACATGCATGGGCCTTAGGACTATTTTGACTCCAGATGATAAAGCCACACATTTATATATGACTTGCCATGTTCTATCAAGAGCTTTGGTGTCCAGAATGCAAGTAGTGTCAAGATCAGTTTAGATTTCCTGCAAGTATTAACAACCCCAGTTTGGGTTTAGCTTCAGGTATAACCTCCTTGGTGTGGGCTTCTCTCTTATATTCCCATATCTTTTTATGACTTTTCATCCAAACCATACTTAATTGGGCATTTTACTGTATGGCAAGGATGCTATTAAGTCCTTAGAACACAGTGCTGGATAAAACAAACAGGTTCTCTGGTCTCACGGGACAATCCTCTCTGGCGACAGATGTAGAAAATGTGTGATGAGTTTTATGAGAGGAGAAATATAAGGTTCTGGCGTCTTCTAGATGCTTAGAACAGAGAGCTTTAAACCACTCTAGGGGGTTAGGAAGGCTCTTCCAAGTAGAGAATAGATACAGGCATAACTATGGTACAGATAGATTTAAATATAGACACACAGCTCCATAGATGCTCCCTAACTGAGAAAATAAGCAGCCCCTTTGGGCACTATTTTAAATAGCTATCAAAATATATCATGTTGGTCATTTCATTATACAAAGGACCTCCACATCAATTGGCTCACACACTAATATATGTATATAAAGCATCCATCTTTCTGCCATCCTTTTTATATGTACACTGAGAAAATGTGAAAGACCACAGGGACAACAGTGTCCCTAGCAGAGAGAGACAGGGGCTTAATGAGGCTAGAGAAGTGAGCAGGGATTATGTGGTAAAAATGGTATTGTGAAGCTAATGGTGTGAGCTCCCAGGAACCCTTGGAAGATTTTAAGTCAGGAAGCAACAGTTTCACCTCTTGAAAAGTTCCCTTGGATCCAGTGTGGAAGGTAAATCAAAGGGCCGTGGACATTGGGATTAGAGACAATAGACCAGTTAGTCTCTCAGAAGACTCCCACTGAATGAACCAATAAACAATCCATTTTGTCCAGACTATTCTCTGTGGATTTTAAGTGACTAAGATGTTAGCTTATTTAGGGTCTTTACTTTGTAACACGCACACGCACACACACTTCCATGCTCACTTCTTCCCTAGGTAATATCAAGACACAGAGCCTAAGCGATTTGCTCAAAGCCACAAAACTAGAACTGCCCAGGGCTCTGACTTTACACCTGGGGTCTGAAGGGACCTGACACTGGACAGGCCACTCACCACCATCTCTCACGTAAAGGGGGCAGCTGGAGAGAGCAGGACATAAAGTACTCCTTCGTCATTGATCGGCAGTATAACCTCTGCAATCGTACCCCTAAGCGTTGTTGCTCCCTCCCATCTGCAAAGTGGCGCTCATAAAATTTTTTGTTCTTTCATGCAGCAGGATATCTGTACTAATCAGATGAGAAACCGTGTGTGCAAGTGTTCTGAGAATTCATTCTTTCATTAAAATTTATTACTTGCCTATTTTACATCAGGAACTGAACCACATATTGGGGATATACATTCAAATGAGACATAGTCTCTTGGTGAATGAAACAAAGGAAAGCAATAATTAAAAGACAAGTGTGTCAGTTGCTACCAAGGTTAAACAAAAGCTGCCAGGGCAGCAGCACAGGAGGAGCCCGGAGTCCCAAGGTGGGTGGGGCATGACCAGAGAGGACAGCCTGGCAGAAGGGCGACACTGAAGCTGAAGTTGTGTACACCCCACTGCCAGCGAATTTTTAGTTCCTCATTGATATTTTTCAATGATTTTTCTTGTTACTATGAATTGGTATTGAAATGTATACGGTTAGTGTTATTATTAATCCCATTAAAAAGGACCATAAGAGAGTCTGCTTACATGGTTGTAGCACATAGATATATGGGGGCACTTCTGGAGAACAAGTCTTCCTACTCTGCAGATGGTTCTCAGCGAGAGACCAAATTCCTCTCCAGAGGGAACCACCATGCAGCAGCTGGCGTCCCTAACACTTGCCTAGCTGTCAAGTTTTACCCCCAATCTGCTTCCTCTGTGTCCATGCTATAAATCTCCTGGATTTGATTAGGATGGTGTTGTGCTTCTTAATAAGGTAACACCTTCATGAGGTGAGACTGCTTGCCTCTGCCATTTAAAAGGTGACGGTTAAAAAAACGTTCTCTGGACCGGTGCTGTGTTAAGATCCACTGGATGGACACGCAGGGCAGCGAGCTCTCTTCCTCTTCCACAAGCCAAACCTGATTTCTTACGTCCTTTCTGCTTGCCACTGGTCACTGAAAGACTCTAAACTTGAACTTACTGTGCTATATGTGGTGGATTCTACTCTCAAAGGGAAGTTTTAGTTTGTTTGCTTGTCTTCCCCACACTAATCTTTCTTCTTTCTTCCCTCCCCTCTCTCTCATTTTCTCCCTCTCTCTTTTTTCTTTTCAGTGTGTGTGTGTGTGTGTGTGTGTGTATACACACACACACACACAGAGAGAGAGAGAGAGAGAGAGAGAGAGAGAGAGAGAGAGAGAGAGAGAGAGAGAGAGAGAAATAACTTGCATTAAAGCAACCTGTTGGAATATGACTAATTGAATAATAAAAGAATATTTTTAGAAAAGTCTTGCACACTGCAACTTAGAGCTAATGAGTTTACCTAAAGACTACACATATGCACACACACACAACCTGTTAGAATGAATTTTATAAATTCTGTAAAGTTGAAAGATACAAAATCAATATACAAAATTCAGCTGCATTTTTATGCACTAATAACAATCTGTAAGAAAGAGAAAATAAAGAATCAATTTTATTTACAATTGCAATAACAAAAAAATAAAATCTAGGAATAAGTTTAAATAAGAAGGTAGAATATCTGTACATTGAAAACTGTCAGATATTTTTGTAAGAAATTGAAGCCACAAAGAAATGGAAAGATGTTAAATCCTCATGGGTTGGAAGAATTAATATTGTTTAAATGTTTCTTTTACTTAAAGCAATGTAATCTCTATCAAAATTCCAATGCCATTTTCACAGAAATAGAATAAATTCTTCTAAAATTTGCATGGAACCATAAAAGACCCCAAAGAGCCAAAAACAACCTTAAAAAGAAGAACAAAGTTAAAGCCATCATACTTTCTGATTTCAAACTATATTACAAAGCTGCAATAATCAAAACAGTATGATTGTGGCATTAAAAGGGACACATATATCAATGAAACAGTATTGAAAGCCCATAATAAAACGCACACAAATATGGAAAATTAATTTACAACAAAGGAGCCAAGAATACACAGGAAAGGATAGTCTCTGTGATAAATGGTGTTAGGAAAACCAGAGAGTCCTATGGAACTGGACCCGTTCTTACACCATATACAAAAATAAATTCAAAATTGATTGAAGTCTTGAATGTAAGACCTGAAATCCTAAAACCCCTAGAAGAAAATGTAGATCTCCTTGACATCGACTGTCATAATGATTTTTTTGAATTTGGCACTAATTGCAAAGTCAACAAAAGCAAAAATTAACAAATGGGATTATATCAAAGTAAAAAGCTTCTGTACAGGAAAGAAAACTGTCAAAAAATGTAAAGGCAAATTATAGGATGGGAGAAAATATTTTCAATCACATATCTGATAAAAGGCTAATATCCAAAATATATAAAGAACCTGTACAACTTAAAAGCAAAAGAAATGATACAATCAAACAAAACAAAACAAAACAAAAAAACGGGCAGAGACACTTTTCAAAGGAGGCATCAAAATGGCCAACAGGTATGAGACAAGGTGTTCAACATCACTGACCATGAGGGAAATGCAAAGGAAACCGACAATGAGATATCACCTCACACCCGTTAGAAGGGCTATATCAAGAAGATGAGACAAGAAGTATTGGTGAGATTGCAGACAGAGGAGACCCTCATGTACTGTTGGTGGGAATATAAATTGGTGCACTTACTATGGAAAACAATATGAAAGTTCCTCACAGAAGTAAATGTAGAATTACCATATGATCAAGCAATCCCGTTTTGGGATATATTATATATTCAAAGGCAATGAAGACAGGATATTAAAGAGACATCTGTCCCCCCCAGTGTTCATTGAAGCATTATTTACACTAGCCAAGATGTGGGAACCAAGTGTTCATCAACAAATGAATGGATTAAAAAATGTAAAATATTTTACATATATATATTGTAAAATAAAACTTAAGTGTTCTCATACACACAAAAGAAAATATTTTTGGTAATGGATATATACATATATCAAATTGTCACAATGTACACTTTAAATGTCTTACAATTTCATATGCTAATTATACCTCAATCAACCAACCAACCAACCAACCAATCAAACAAACAAACCAAAACCAACCAAACAAACAAACACACAAATGAACAAAAAACAGCTAATGGGTTTGGGAATTGAGGAGACAAAAAGAAAGTTGCTGTAGATTAACTTGCTCCTTTGCTTGAAATGCTAGAATGACAACCATGATAATGATTATGAAGGTGATGATGATGAAGATGAAAACAACCATGATTTTGATATATATTTATATATCATAATGCAATGACAAGGAAATAGGAGTGTGGAGTGTTTCTATTATACCACATGCCATTTTCAAATATCTCTTTCCAATCTCATCTCTACACATGAAAGTGTCCTTTCATCTCAGTTCTAGCAATAACTCTAGAAAAAGTAAACTGTTGGGGGTTTGAACATTCTGTTATGTATTGCTACCTTTAAAAATATGCTTAGAAAAGTCTAAGGGCATCTTTTTTCCTAAATAAAATAAATATGAATATTTAATTTGTCCTCATTATGTGCATCTCTAATAGCATCTGTTTTATGACTTGGATTTAGTGAGAACTACCACCCAAATACTTATCCTGAATAATTATAGCAATTGTTTACATATGTTATGCCTCAGGTTGTTACAGAATTCACAGACTGGGCAGCAGTAAATTATGGCTTGAGGCAGATAAGGTTACAATAGGAATCGATGACACAAAACTTGCAGAGTCACCTGAAAACCAGACTTAGAATGTTAGGGGTCTAACTTAAAATATTAACTCTACAAACTCCAAAAAGAAGGATGCAATGGAACCCAACTATTAGAATTAGGATTTCAACTAAGAAGGTGGAAAGTATTAGCAGAAGAGTAAAGAAATTTTTTTTAATTTCAATAAAACAAAAAAAGGAAATGAAATACGAGTAAGTACTGTTCAGTTGATGTCACATTAAAAATCAACCTTTGACAAAAGCCAGAAGACATAGTGTTTAGAGAACAGAGAATAAATGCAAACTGTTACAATGCAAAAGTCAAGGTAGAGTTGACAGAGACAGGAGGAGGCGGGGTGGAAGGAGGGTAGAAAGACGTGTACTGTTATGTCTTCATTTAAACGATGGGAAGCCACAAGCCCCATAAACGTGATGGCTTAGGAAAGAAGTGGACAGGAAATAATAACCATCACAATTGCAGCGAAATAGCACGCTAAAAAATTTAGTAAACTTTTACCTTCCATGGCCAAGACCAAAAAGTGTCTTTAAAAGGAAGTAGACTGACCATATAGAGGTGATCCCCGGAAGACAAAACAGAAACATAGACTGGTAAACTAGAAAGGAGAAGAGGGGACAGAGAAGATAGAGGAGGGAGTGGGGGATTGGATGGAGTGGGAGAACATTTAGAGAAAATGCAGCCATTAGGATCTAGGGGGGATGGGGAGGGGGCATGGGGTCCAAAGGAAGTCATTTTTTGTTTTTGTCTTCCTTATATTTGAGAGAGACTCAAGTGTTTTAGATCCTTTATGGAAAGAAGCAGTTGAGAAAGAGATGATGAAGACATTCGAGAGAGAACGGAACTGGTATTGAGAAAAGCTTCAATTGATGAATGACATCCGGGAGGATGGGGCGCTGTTAGAAGTCAGCGCCCAGACACGGGGTTCCTTTTCACATGGGACAGGCCCTATCTGGACTGAGACTCCCAGGGCTCTTCCCTTTCCTGTCCCTTTCCTTCAGTTTTTCATGATTGAGTACAAACTCCTAAAGTACTCAAGTGCTAACGCTTTCACTCACCCGTCTTGGCTCTTTTCCTTTGTGGTAATATCTACTCAGGGACACGCAATCAAACGAATTCATCTGAAGTCTTTGGAATCAACCTATGTACTTTAGTGCATTTAATAAAATACAAAAAGGCATGATATTTCCTCTGCCTATGCCAGGAGACAATTTCAGAGGGAAAGCTTGCTTTGTGAGCAAGCTGTGTGGGCCCCTCCAGGGAGCCTAGATTTCTGATATAAAAAGGGAACTTCAGTGTTTAGGACTTTAGCCTTTATTAATTAATTGCTATCAACCTAGAAAAGAGAGCTGGGGTGGGTGGAGAAGGGCCAGTCCATTCTGGAAATAACTGACCTAATTTCAACCTTAGAAGAAAGGGCGCAGTAAGGAGGCAGAGGAGAACAAAACAAAACCTGCAGAAAGAAGAGTGCTCTGTGATTCAGAATTAAGGCGAGTTGGCGAATGGAGCTAAAACGATGAGGGAGGGAAGAGATGATTTTGGTTGTGTGCAAGCACACAGTCGTGGTGGGGAGAGGCCTGAAATGCACACTCAACTCACTGCATCTGTATCTTGCATCTGGTCCAACCACGGAATCAAAAGTCAGCAAACAAATGCTGGGAGCTCAAGTGGTAATCTCAGGTCTAAGTTTGGGGTGGCTCTGGCCCCTGGGGGAACCGAATCCTAGCAATAAGCCCCCCCGGACTTAAGAGGCAGCACCCTACACCAGTGAGCCAGCTGCAGTCACAAACAGAAGCGAGAGGGGTTTCTCTTGCCCAAAGGAGCAAAATCTGCAGCTTTAATAAGGTAAAGGTAATCACATGGCAGGACTTAGAAAACAAACACACAGCGATGCATGGGCTTTCTTTTGTTGGCACTGTCTCTATATTGATGGGTCTGAGTGAGAATAAGCACCTTTGAACTTATCTCTGGATGTCGGCAAGGTAGAGGGGAAGGTCAGTTCTACGGGCTTAGGCAAATCCTCATTGGTGATGTGGGGTGACGGCACCTTTCTTGCAGAGTTTGTGAGGGTGGACAGACCTAAACCAAGGTTCGGGTATAGAGAGAAAAGTTTGAACATTGCTGTTTTTTCTTCTCTAAATCATGGCCCAACATTTATAGTTTGGCTGTACTGCTGGGAAACTTTTCAGAAGAACAAGGTGACTACAAGGGAAAAGATTGGAAACAAAAAATAAAAATAATAACCTGAGGACATTAGATCAACTTATTGTATATAACAAGTCCTAATTTTTTATATCTCTGATATGAGTTTTCTTTATACCTAGGATTCTGGAAATAGGGATGAGGTTATTTCCCAAAATGTCAAACTTCATGTTTAATTACTCCCAAGTTCTAACCGCTAAATTTTTGATCATTGGACCTTTTCTTTAACTTCTTGCATAACTTTCAGCTCTTCACTTGCCCGTGACCTTGGGAAGATTCTCACGGTGGCCTTTCAAACGAGACCTCACTCAGTGCCAGTCAGACACGGTGCTTGGGGTCTTAGCCCCACAGTTTCCCCTCAGCCTCTCAAGAACTTCTTAGATCAGCCACATTATTGTCCCCATTTCACAAGAGAGGAAGCCTGCCTTTAAAAGAAATCACCATGGGACCTGCCTTTGGGTGCTAGGCTTTGAATCTGTTTTCATCCCCTACTTTCTAGCTGTGTGATTCTGAACAAGTTTCTTGACCTCTCTGTACCTCAGGTTCCTCATCTGAAAAATGGGAATACTATTTGTACTTATGACTTATGACATATGATTATTATCAAAGCTGGGAGGGTGCAAATGCTTGTTAAGTGCGTATCACAGTAGTAGCACTAAGGGGCTTAGGATCAAAGCCATCTTATTGTTGTCTAAGAGGTTCAGTAACTAACACACTCAGAGTAAATAGCAGCTCTTCCTGTAAAATTCTGTCTCCAGAATTAGGAATTCCCCATCCTTAGGGTGTATGCACATCGCTTGTGTTACTTTACGAACTGAAGGCAAAATGCTACATTTGGAAGGAAATAGTCACAGCATTGAAGTGATCAGAAAATTTATTGAAGACATTTAAAGGTGTCAGGACATTGTAAGTATTCCTGTAATTTCAATTGGATAAATATACATACTTTGGAAATAAAGTGAACTTAATGTGCCTAGAAAGTGGTTTAACATTAGTGTCTCAAATAATGAAAGTGGTAAGAATGTGTCCTTCCCAGCCAGGACAAGGCACCATTTGCAGAAGAAACAAATCTCATCTGTAGCTCACGGAAGTCTTAGCAGTGAGCTTTCTGTAGCAGAAAGGACCATATAGAGTGTGGATGCAGGGTAGGCTGAGTGTGATGAGGAGGGCTCCGGGAGAGCCGTGTTGGGAAGGGGTCATTCCAGAGCATAGACACATACAGGCATCCGCTGCTGCTTTCTGTGCCCCCAATGGAAGATGGAAGGGGAAGGGTTTGACAGTGTCCCCTAGCTGAAGACAGGGGTGTTCAGGGTGCCTCAGTCAGCACCGAGGTTACAGATTGGCACAGTCCTGTGCTTCTCTGAACATCTTGGAGCCAAGGGTTTTAAGACATCTGAGCACCTAGATGGGCCTCCTGTTACACTCCACACGTCTCTCTCATATTCTATTTCTCCTCTCTTCACCCTTTCTAAGGCGGTCAGAGCCTGAGTGTGATTCCCAAACGTGCATCATTGTGTGATATTAGGAAAGCCAGTTCACTTCTATGGGAAGGTGGTACAAAATAGGGGTGCACAGGAAAAGCAACTCTTCCTCTGGGGGTATCAGAGAAAGGATCATTCCCCCCATGGTTCTTGCTGGATGTGGAGGCGCTTGTTTAAGTGGAGGAGAACAGGGAACTGCATGGGACAGGGGATGGTGGAAGAATGCAGGTTCGTGGTTCCTGTGCACTGGTGCCTGGGACTGAGGAATCTTCAAATTTTTTTTTTTTTAAGATCTTTATTTTATTATTTTTGACAGAGAGAGAGAGAGAGAGAGAGAGAGAGAGAGAGAGATGCAGAGACAGAGAGAAGGGGGAGGGCCCAGAGCCGTCTCCATAGTTGTGCATCATCAGTCTTCAGCATGGTTTCGTTCCACACAGGTAGGCAGGGGCCGCACAGGGCAGGGACTGGGCTGGGGGCCTTCCGCATGGGAGGCACGCTCCCCTCAAGTGAGGGGCCAAACTTGGGGGTGAGAACTGAACTGGGGGCCTCCCAAATGGGGAGCACACTCCAGTTCAGCATATGGGTCTGCACGGGCTGGGGCCAGGATTCGATCCTTGGTCCCTGGGGCTGCAAAGCGAGAGCTTAACCTGCTGAGCCATCCCAGCTTCCTGAATCTTCAGATTTTGGAAGATCATATGGAACACGTGTCTTATATTACACCATAACCCTGGTTGATGTGGACAGTGTCACATAATCAAACCAGTATTTCTGCACTAAAACACATGCCCATTTCCACTAAGTGGGATTTAGAAACCCCACTCTAATTAGCTTTGTAACTGTTCGACTGTATTGACTTCATCCAAGTTGAGCTGTTCTTCTGCTAGGACCGTGTTTCCCACAAGCAGTGCTTCCTTGGGTGCTGGCCTTTGGGTCAGGAGTCAACTTCCCTCCTACCTCTTTGCAGCTCCCTGCATTGCTCTCTAATGTCCCTTGAGAACTTGGAAACAAATACTGGACTTTGTTGAAGCAGGTCAGTTGTGGACAGGCCCACTGACCAGATATCCACACAAGAACAAGGCTTTCTGGGTCTTCCAAACACACCTGCTGCATTTTGGTGACTCAGAGTCTGTGAGTTTGATTTGCAGCTAATGATTTTCTTCAGAGCCCCGTGGCCCACCAGGCTTGCTCTGTCCCTCCTGTTTACCACCCACCTGCATATGTAAGCACTCACCGAAAGCCTGCTTTTATCATAGTCGTTCAGTTGACAAGCATGTTCGATTTATAGACCAAGAATTAGAATGTTTTTGAAAATGGTACATTGTGTCATTTCATGGATTAGAGCAAGAAAGAATTCACTTAGTAGTTTTACTCGTAGTTGCTGATGCAGGCGGTTTGGGGTGGGCCTGAGCATTTGCATTTCTAACAAGTTCCCAGGAGATGCTGATGCTGCTTACTTTGGTTGGGAGGGGTGGCTAGTGGCACACTTTGAGAACCACCACGCTTTGGGAGAGCCAGTTAGCTGGCAAAGGGAGTGAAGAGAGGGGACTCAGCTGCTGGTTCTCACTAAAGGAAGTGACAGGTGAGGCATCGGAACACTGAGCAGATGATAGAGACAAGAAGGGAGCTAAGCAACTGAGAAATTGAGAAGTGTGCCTTAGACCTACCTGTCCAAGTCACAAGATTAAAAGCAGATGGCTTCAGTCTAGGGACTGGCAGTCCTGTTGAGAGTGCAGTGCAAGGCAAGGGGCAGAAATAGGGCCACTGAGGCCTCATTACGATTCTTGATGATGCCATTATGGGGAGGTAGCATGAGGAAGGATAAAAAGTTTGAGCTCCAATACCAAACAGCCCTTGGTTTAAATTCAGGGCTTTCAGTTTACCCAAGTGATTTGATATTTATAAGTGAGTTAACCTCTCTGACAATCAAGTGCCTTATCTGTAAAGTAGGGGCAATTCTAATAACCTCATAGAGATGAAATGAACGATGGCAGGCACCTAGTACATTGCTATTAGAGAAATAAAGTATGAAAGTACTTCTCTTGGCCATGATGAGGAGATCAGCTAATGGTTATCAGAAATGTGCAGCCATGCATTGCATTGGATATGTAGTTGTATCCAAGCAGAACTTAATCAATCAGATTAGTCATGAATTTGAGGGATAAGGGCTTTACAAACTGCCGAGGGAACACAACTGTTCACCCTCCATTACTACAGATGAAAAAGAGGCGTGGTGGAACCAGAGTGGAAAGTTGCCACTAGTCATATGTCCCAAGAGCCTAGGAGGATGTTTAGTAATATTCATCATAACTCAGGATCTAGTCCTAGACTCCAGAGTATGCCATTACAAAGTTAAGAAAAAGAATGACAATAATAATTAAAACAATAGTAGAAATTGAACTCTTTCTAAACTGCTGAGCCAGCTCAACACAGATCTAGCGTGCATACATACATGTATTTGTATGCATGTATGTGTCTGTATTATATGCATTTGTATAACCCTCTGCAACACTCCTTAATAGAGGCACTATTACTATCCCAACTTACTGTAGGGGAAGCTGATGTACAGACAAGTTATAAAATATGTAAGGATAACTCTGTAGGCTTAAATGTCATCATTCAATAGTAAGTCAGTCCAGAGTCAGCCCTTGGTTCTTCTGCACCCTGCCCGGTCTCTGCTTGGCCCTTAGTCTCTCTTGCCTTGTTGTTCCAGCTTCTTAAATAGTCCAATCCTTTCTACATAGCCATCCAGTTGATTGGCTCACAAGCACTCACCATGTCCCCTGACATTTTCTCTTCATTCCTATGTGTTGCTGTTTTCCAAAAGCATTCATAATACATAACTTCTAAGGACCAACTGGGCACAATTGCCATACAAGTTTCTTTTCCATAACCCATCATGGAGGGCGGGGATCATACAGTGTCGCCTGTATGTGTGGAGAGAGCCAAGGTGACTGCTAACTTCCTGTCTAGGTCTGACGGTCTGAGAAGTTGTCTACCAAGTGTCTATCATTATTCCAGGAAGAACAGAGAACACGAGTCTAGGCCGCTACCTTGCTTTATGATAGAGGACAGTTGACAACCAAACTTTCTGGCTATTAATCTGGCTAAGCCAACCTGTGACCTAGTATTTTTTCTTTCTTTGTTTAGGTCTCCTCACCTCTCTATCTCTCCCCTTGCCTCCTTCCTGGAAGTCACACTAGTCTGTCACTTGAATCCTGGTGAGAAGCAGCAATGCTCCAGTGCAGAACCCCAGCACACGTGAGGGTTCAGTAACTAAGATGTATTACTCTAAGGAGACCAAGTCTGTACAGATTGTTTTTTTAATCTAAAAGGCCTCAAGAGATTAGTAGCACCCCATATTAAAAGAGAGACAACTCAGCTATTGCTAGAGATTATCATGCTGGCCAGGTTGCTTGAGTTTCAAACTTAAATTCAGTTTAAAATTTATTGTTTTATGGCTTATGGCTCCGTTGAGACATTGTTGAACAGGCAATAATATCTCAGCTGCACTTTATGGCTAGAGAAGGAAGATTAGTGACACCAGTAATACCTGATATAAGCTCTCAAATGTCAGTTATCCAGGGCCAGGCGAATGGATTTGCAAATTCTCCGTGGTTAACATAAAGTTCTTCCCATTCCAGGAGCTGGGGGTTGTTATTAGGCAACCTCTCATTTCTGCTCTCTAGCCTTAACACACAGGCCCTCCTACCTTCACCCCGATATGCTACTTTCAGTTAAGTAACTCAGTCTGGGTGTGGCGTACAGAAACGCATAGACGTGAGGCCTGAATTTCTCAGAGAACGGAGGTTTAGAGGGAAGAGCTGGCATTTTAGCTGATCAGGGTCAGGTTAAAGGGAGGTATAGAGGCCTTCACAGACTGGGATCTCCCCAAGTTTCTTCTTTTATATGCTTTGTGTGCATAAACAACAAACTTGACATTGGAAGGTTCTTAGATGGAAAGGGGAGGAGGGTAAGAGAAGCACACCCACAGTGGGTGGACAGGGAAGACCTATCAAAAATAAGATCAGTACTTGTGCTAGGTCAGGCATCTCAGCATTAACCCCACCCCCTTCCCCGCAACCATAATTTGGGGTTATTCATATCAGTGTTCCCTTTTATTCCTTTGTTTTCTGAGAGTCCACTACCATTTTCGATTTAAACTCGCTTTCATGAATCTTGATAGCCAAGGCGTATTTCTAACATGCAAATTAGATGCCTAGGAGATCATTTTCTCTTCTACTTTTGAAAAATGTATCTCAGCTTTTCCTTTTTTGTCAGAGACAATAAATTAAAGAGAAACTCAAAGCTGTCAGCTCTGATCCAAAAATTTTTTTGACCCCCTGATGAGACCAAATTCAAAACCAATTAGCTGTTTCCTGACTTCCACCTTTGATGGATGGCAGGAGTTGATTTTCTCCACCCCAGGAGTAAAATAAGAGGCAGAGAGCTGAAAGGAATAAAACAGTTTTTGAATCCGAAATCTTTAGTGTCTATGGTTTTAATGCTTACCTGGGGCAAAGTTGTAGCATTTTTTTCTTTTTGGAAATGGCCTTAGAGAACACGTAGTCCTAACATCTCGTTATAGATGAGAAAGCAGTTTCAGAGTTAGGTGACTTGCTCCAAGTTGCACAGACAGTGAGGGGTAGAAGCAGGACTCGAATAGGAATCTTGGGATTCTTTATCTGGGAGTGTTTCCTGATACACAGAGTTCTTTTTCCTGGGCATGTTGCCTCCTTGGTAAATAACATGCAGAATTGCTTCCTTGGCAAGCAGGAAAAGTGTTTACTATCGAACCTCCAAGTTGTGAATCTTTACTCTGAGCCCCTGATGAGTCTTTTCAAAGCCCACTGTGTTCTCTTTTGTTTTCGAAGACTCAAATGACAGTAGCAAGCGCATTTTCTACAGGCACTTCTCTCATATGGCATGGAAGGAGGTCACCAGTAGCATATTTTCTACAGAAATGAATCACCATTCTTTCACTGTTGCTGTTGGTCTTTGCTCATCTCTCCATTTATGACTTTCACCTTGTTGGGTCACAGCAGAGCCGTCTGTCAGTGGTTCTCTAGGTCTGCCTGTGGCTCCCTTTCTGTTCCTGTTCTTCGGGGCTCTAACTTTATGTGTTAAGACTTTGTAATTACATCCAAGACCCTTTGACTACAGTGGCTGTGATTTAGTGACACTTGTGGAACACCCCAGTTAAGATGAGATCTAGATGCTGATTTGTGGCTTAGAGGGGAACCTTAGGCTCAGGAGTAGACATTGTCATCATACTCCAATATGGTGTCTCAAATATGCCAATCCAGAAATAGTAATAGCAAACAGACACTGATCGTTACGGAGTAGAAGGTGCTGGTGTGGCCCTGTAGTGAACACTTATTATCTACCATTATATAAACCTGTAGCAGCCATAAAATATGACTTGGAAACCTCCAAAATAACAAGGAGCTTACTTGACCAAAGGTTACACCTGCTGTACTCTCCAGTCTACGGTCACGTTTGCAGGAGGGCCACTCTTCCTATGACCATGTTCTCGCTCAGTGACAGAGTATGGCAGGGACCCTATAATGGGTCTACTTTTAGAGACATGGGTATCAAGTGATGGCTGACTTTGGCTCCAAGACTCCCTGGCAATGCCTTTATTGAACTTGCCTTCAATGGTATGGTAGTCTAGGAGGCTGCTATCAACCTTCCTTTGCTCTCACCTGCACCAGGATTTAGCTTGTTCTTCAGTGTTTCCAGCCCCTGTGTCTCTAGCAGAGTTTCCACCTAATTAATTCTTGAACATTTATTTTATTCTGGAATCTGTATTTTGGAGGATCTAGACAAATACAAACACTTACAATGGCTCTTTGCATCGAGTGCTATTTTCCTCATATGTGGATAAGGAAATATAAGTTCTGAGAATGTCCTCTGGTCTGCAGGTAGGCTACTAGAGAGTAATGAATTTGTGATTAAAATGAAGGTCAGGCCAACTCTAAATCCTTCCCTTTAAATGATACCACTGCGTTTTCTTAACATACCTAGAGGTGACCAATCCTCAGAAAAAAAGTAAATACAAAAAACCCAAAACAAAACAAGACAAAAAAAACCAACCAAACAAAAACCAAACCCTTCTAGATGGGCTAAAATTCAACTGGATAGAGTTGAAAAGCATATTTATAAATTAGATAATAATCAGAGAAAATTATCCAGAATGAAGCACAAAGTGCTAGCGATAGATTGAGAGATGTGACATATAGCTTCTGGGAGTCACAAAAGAAATAGATAAAAAGAATAGGGGTGAAGAAGAAATTGAAGATAAACATGGCTGTTTTTTAAATGAGTTTTTAGAAAGTTCTCCTTTGGCATATTTGCACGACCTTCTTCACCACCTTCTTCAGCCTCTCCCAAGGGCCACAGTTGTTTAAGTTTTCTTCTGAAGTGGGACGTGAAGAAGGTATAGCATTTTTTTTTCCTGCAATCAGAAATAGTTAAATGGGTGGTGGAAAGAGGGACGTTTCCTCCCAGGAAGCTATTCAATCATTTCAGAGAACTCAGTCTATTGTTTTCCTTGAAAGCATCCGGAGTGTTGGTTTATTAGATTTCCAGCTCACTCTCAACAGGCCCAATCAAACTATATTATGACAAAAAGCCTATTTTAAAGGAAAGATCAGTCTTTCTTATACTAGTAAAAATTACCCTTTTCCTTGTAGATTTATCTGTTCTGAACAGAATGCTAAAAAGTATAGATACTTCATTATACCCCACCCCTCCACTGCCCTAGCCCCACACCATCCTTCTGCAAAGGTACTTTTTGTTCTCATAAATCTTCATCAGCCATGAAGAAGTGTTTCCACTTTTCCTCCTAAGCTCAACCAGAAAGTATTTCAATCCAGACGACTAGTTCCTATTTTAACTATATCCAAACGAGTCCTTTTGGTACATGGAACATTGTTATCATTTACATATATACCATCTTATTCAATTAACAGCCAACTCATTGGTGGTCACTCTAGTATGTTGGGGTGAAACTGATAATGGTGATTTGATGAACATTGTGATAATAAGCTGAAGGTTGTTTAAAGTTGGCAGGTCAGTTTGAAAACCATACAAATATAGACTTATGAGGCAATGATTTCCTTGCATGAGCCATGAAGGACAGCTGTCTGAAAATAAAAGCAAGTATGTCAACCATAAAACATGACCAAACGATTTGGACCTGAAGGTCATTTGTCTAGAGTTTTCTCAGCCAGGGGTGTCCAACCTTGTGAGTTCCCTGGGCCGCAGTGGAGAAAGAAGAATTGTGTTGGACCACACAAAAAATATGCTAATACTAATGATAGTTGATAAGCTAAAATAATAATAATAATAATAATAATAATAATAATAATAATAAAATCTCGTATTGTTTTAAGAAAGTTTATGAATTTGTGTTGGGCCACATTCAAAGCTGTTCTGGGCCCCATGTGACCTGTGGGTGGTGGGTTGGATAAACTTGCTAGACTTTTTAAATTTACAGTTAAGACAATGCCACTCAAAACTCCCTGCACTGGAACCCAGGAAGCCCTGCAGTTGGATTGCTGGGAAGATGCCAAGGGTGTTGGATTTCAGTTTCATGCTGGGAACATCAATCTGGGCATCATTTACTAAAGTAAATCTGACTGCATGCTCAAGTATTTCTGTCTCCCAGAAACTGCGAGTCCTGAACGATATAAACTATGTTTTATTCAGTTGCTCCATTGTTGAACAAATAGTAGCTACTCAACCAATATTAAAGTAAAGAAGAAGGCAGAGAAGGAGTGAGGAAGAGGAAAAAAAAACTATCAAGTCAGATGTAAAATGCCCAACTTAATAATAGAACTTGAGTGTTCTGTCATTAATTTATGAAACACTTAACAGTGTTAGAATCTGGGTAAGAAAGAGAGCTTTCTCTAGTCCTAGTATTGAGTAACTTCAAGTTAGATAGAGGTAATAGATGATAAATAAATACAATCTGATACATCCCTCTGGTCTGCATTTTCAATGTCCCTGGTGATGTCATCAGGCACTCAGGTTACTGCTCTGTGTAGCTCATGCAACATCAGTCACTGAGATTGCTGGAGTGTGAGCGGTTGTGGCAATTTCTCTGAAGTTTCTACCATGTCGGCTAGCTGTGCTTTGTAATTGCAAGGCTCAGAAAACAAAAACAAAAACAACCAGTTGTAGTTCTCAATAATTTCAAGCAAAGGATGAGACAAAAATAAAACTTTCAGGTGGGTGGTAGCAAAATATCTTCATTAGAAAAGTTCAGGATCCAGTCAAGTTTACAGGTATACAATAAAATCTTAAGACAACTAGCTGAACTAGAATCTAATGGCCATGACTGTGGAGTATATTTTCTGTTGAAACACAATTTTTCTCCCTAAAATCACCCTAATTTTTTTCAGAGAGAGTCAAATTAAGACTAATTTATTTACTGCACAAGTCTAGTTTCAATGAATGTTGCTGATTATTTGTATAAACACAAGAAGAATAAGGATTGATTGTGGTAAATCAGAAGTCTTCATGCAGGGCCTCTTAGCTGATGCCCACGTCCCTTATTTCTGAGTTGTCCAGCAAGAATTGGCCTCCCATGTGGATGCCACTCATCAACAACCTATGAATCAACTACCCATTCTCACTTCTGAAATCTAAAACCTGTTTCTCCCTTTGTCCTTTGTCCGAAATGTCAAATATAACCCAACGTTGCCTCACTGTCTTTGAAATGTTCATTGTTATGTGAACTTCCTTTGCACATGTATTCAAATTTTGATTTTCACCTGTTAACAAAAAAATAAATAAATAAGTAAATACAATATGATGGCAGCTTTAATTAATTTTACATGAGAGGTCTAGAAAAAGATAAAACTTTGTGGAAAGTCAGAGAAGGCACTGAGTACCTTCATTGGGAAAGTAGGGTTAGGAGATGTGGCTGGGAGGGCTCGTGGGTGTTGTTGGGTGTCAGGGCTCTGGAGGGTGTTCCAAAGGGGCAGTGTCTAAAAGTGCAGTGAGGTGAGAGACCAATTCTTTTGGCTATGATAACGGATATACCATACATTATTTTATTTTTCTTATGCTTGTCTTTCCTTCTGTAAGGGAATTTGTGATGCCAAGTGCTGTGATGTGACTGTTGTCTCTCTCCAGTATATAGAGAAGGCTGCACACCACTGATGTCACGGTTGGCCCTGTGACTTGCTGTGGCAAGTGAAGGGACAATGGAAGTGACCTTGTCACATTCAAACAGAAGCTTTTTAGGCCCCATATGACTTTAGATGTTGTGTTCTTCTCTTTTGTCATGAGTGTTAAGGGCTGATGCTTAAAGTTGGGTTCAGGAGAAGAGGCTCTGAGTACAGCGGGGCCCACCTGACACGCAAGACAGGAAGGAAATTGGCCTTTGTTGTTGGAAGCCATTGAGACAGGTTTATTATCACAGTATAACCTAATGGAAGTTTACTGAAGTGATAATCAAAATGATTAACCGTGTACATTGCCAATGGCTATAGCCACTCCAAGTGTGTAATTATGTATGCCATAGTTATCACTGTGAATATATAAACACACGCAAACATACACACACATGCATAGCTTTCAAACTGATGTTCAGTTAATATGGAAACATTTCTGAGCGCTTTCTTATTCAGATCTCACTGGAACCTCACATTCACATGTATTTACCACTCATGTGCTGTGCTGGTACACATTGCTGGTACACATAAGTTGTTTCTGTTATTTATTAATAAACATTACAAACGATCAGAAATATATTGATTTTAATGTAATTTCAATCTGCTATCCTAAATTTAAATATAATTATGCATAAGAATACAGTAATATTTTTTTAAAGATTTATTTTTGGAGGATGCCAGGATGGCTCAACAGGTTGAGAGCTTGCCTTGCAGCCATGAGGTCTGGGGATCGAGTCCCAGCCCTAGTCCTTGCAAACCTATATGCTGAACTGCAGTGCAACTGGTAACCACCAGGATGGTAGTGAAGGTTCTCATCTTCCCTGAGGGAGGACCCCAGTTCAGTTCCACCCTATGAGGCTTTATAGCTACCTGTGTGGAATGAAACTATATCAAAAAACTGATGATGTACAACTATGGAGACTGCTCTGGGCCCTCCCCACTTCTCTCTGTCTCTTTCTCTCTCAATCTCTTACCTTCCCTTAAACAATAAAATAAATCTTAAAAAAAAAAAGATTTATTTTTTATTGTTGGAGAGAGAGAGAGAGACAGAGAGAGACAGAGAGAGAGAGAGAGAGAGAGAGAAGGGAGGAGGTATAGCTCACTTGTTATTTTTAAGTCTTTCAAAGAAACAAGTTTGGGTTTTGTTGCTTTTCTCTATTGTTTCTTAATTCTCTATTATATTTGCACTCTTGCATTTTCTTCTATTTTTGCTTGCTTTGAGTTTAGTTCATTTTTATTTTTCTCAATTTTTAAGGTAGAAGGTGAGGTTATTAATTTGAATATTGTCATGGGCCCAAAATTTAAATATTGAAATTCTAGCCTCTGACACCTCAGTATGTGACTGTATTTGGAGACAGAGTCTTTAAAGAGGTAATTAAATTAAAATGAGGTCATGAGGATGGGTCCTAATCCAATATAACTTACGTTCTTATAGTGTGAGGAAACTTAGACACAGACAAGTACACACAGAAGACTTGTGAGAACACAGGGAGAAGGTGGCTTTCTACGAGCCAAAGAGAGGGACCTCAGAAGAACCTCACCGTGGGAATACTTTGATCTTGGACTTCTAGACTCCATAATTGTGAGAAAATCATTTTATTAAATTGAGTCACCCAGGCTATTGTTTTTCTTATGGAAACCCTAGCAAAATAATGGAGGTATTTTTTTTCACCATATTTTAATATAGGCATTAATAGCTATAAACTTCCACTAAAGCCTGCTTTCACTGTAGACCACACATTTTGATATGATGTGCTTTCATTTTCCATTCAGCTCAGCATAGTTCCTAATGATCCTTGTGAGCAACTTTTTTATTTCACTTTCATTCATGTACTTATCAACTCCAGAACTTTTGTTTTCTATTTTTTGTGTCTTTATTGATATTCTCTATTAGTGAAAACATGATTTTTATACTTTCCTCTAGTTCTTTAGACAAGGTTACAGATGGTTCTTGGAAAATATCAAAAGTAGCCTCTTTCAAGTCTGTCTAATGAGGGCAATGCCAAGACCTTCTCAGGGACTGTTTCTGTTGACAGGTTTTTTTTTTTTCTTGCGTATGAGTCCTACTCTGGTGTTTCTTTCACATCCTATATTTTTGTTAAAAACCAGACATTTAAATACCTAGTATAAGGTGGCAATTCTGTAAATTAGACACCCCCCTTCCTCCCTCCAACATTGTTGTTGCTACCGGTGTTCTTTTAGTGACTTTTCTGAAAGTTTTACAGATATATCTTGGATTAAAAAAAAAGAATAAATTCTTTAAAGTGGTAGTTTATGAAGGTTATTTGAAATATTTTATCACTCTTGGGAAATAGTCTAATTGCTACAAAAAAGAGTTTTGTCAATTGCAATGGAAGTTATAAAATATCCTACTTACACTTTAATCTTGATGGCTTTGTGATAATTTTGTTCTCCAATCGCACTGAGCACTCATTTTCAGTATCTTTTATACTTTCCTCAGATCTTTAATATAGCAGAATGTTTTAGGGCTGAGTCCTTAGATTTGCTCTTCTTTGTCATATTTTACTCTGGGTTATCTCATCAATTGAATATTTTATATGCCACCTTAACTTTGATGATTCCAAAATGTATATCTCAATCCTGACTTCTGCTGTGAACTTTTCACACTTGTTTATTGCCCATGAGAGCCAGCCAATGTCTAACACACATCTCGAATTTCACATTTCCAAAAACCAACTCTTTTCCTACATTCAAATCAGCTCTTATCCCATCATCACCACCTCAGGAAATGACAGACCTAAACTTTAGCACACGTGTTGGCCCAGAACTTAAAATTATTTCTGACTAGTTCTCCATCCCACTGTTACAGGCTGCCCATCACCAAGTACATGCTATTAGCTTTAACCACAGACTTCTCTTCATCACCCAATTTCCACAACCTTCTTCATCGTCACCCAAGAACCAGCACCACCATCTCTCACCTATCCCGTTGCCATGTATCCTTGGTGTCTTTTTATTTTAGCCTTGACCATCCCTCTCACAACCTACACACAGTTTCCTACATACCTGCATGATTGAGATGTTACAATAATTGCATCTGCTAGAAGCATTCAGGGCTAGCCTGTCTCACGAAGAGGAAAATGAAAGATTTTATATGTTCCGTGAACTCCCACAGCTTCTTCCCCCACCATAATAATCTTGCTACCATGCAGACTTCTGCTCCAAGTGATTCCACTGCTTCAGAAAACCACTATATGGGACCTTACTGTCTAAGAAGATTAATGTATGGAGAACTGGCATCTTTACATTGTTATTTTACCCTAGAATGAACTATATTTATTCCCTTGTTTCTTTTTTCACAATATATCCTATAGTAAAATTGTATTACTTTTCCAAAAAGGTCTGCAGATCTTTTGTTATAAGTTGCTCTGTATATGTAGATTTTGTTGTTATTCTCAATGTGGACTCCAATGTTTTCCCAATTACATTTCTAATTCACTATTATCTGGCTCTATCAAGGTTTCTCAACCTGGGCACCCTTTGACATTTTGGACCAGGTAATTCCTTACTGTGTGGGGCTGTCGTGTGTATTATGAGATGTTTAGCAGTGTGCTTGGCCTTTACTTATTGGATGCCAGTCATATTCCCGCAGTTATGACAACTAAAAAAACGCGTCCAGACATTGCCAAATGTCTTGTGAGGCACAAAATTGCCTCTGGTTGAGAAGCACTGATTGTTATTGAGGTCCGGATTGGCTTTTAAATGCCATACAGCCCCATTCCTATTTGGTTTAAATATTCCCCATGTTCCCTTTCCTCTTAAAATTGGTTCTTCATTTAGAAACTGATGGAACCTGACATACTGGCTGTAGGAGAGAGATGTGCCAGCTGATTTTCTCGGAGCCTCACACGATTCAGTCTGTGATTTCAGGTGGTCATGAGCCTGCCAGTGTCTGTGCCTCTGTAAGCACTGCGTGATCGGAAGGCCATTGGCCCTGGGGAACAGCCACCTGGGCGTGGGTCTCAGCTCCACTGTGTGCTGGTGGGCACATGATTCCACATGGGGCTGACCAGATGCCCCACTTTAAATGCGACAGAAGACACTGGCACAACTGGTCGGCCTAGTCTCACTGTGCTAAATCAAGGTGTCAGTAGGCTGACCATCCCGCCCATTTGACATGGGACAGTATCGTTGTTTTTTGTCCTATTTAAAAAGTACATCTGGTCAGCCTACTTCATGCCCGTGATTCGAGCCTCAGTTTCATGTATAAAAGGGGAGGTGAGAACAGCTGCTTTGCACAAATGTTAGGAAGGTATTAATGACGTAGATGGCCCAGAACACATTTCAGACAACATGATTGTAGCTATTATTTCCCCAAAATCAAACAAGTGGCCATTGGGAGCTCTTCATACACCCTGAGGGAGGGGCTGCAGGGGTGAAAAACGCATACTTCTTGCTTCCACTGTGTGGCACAATCCCACATTGTTGCTAGGAACTTGTATTGAGAGGTCTGTCAAGGGATTGTGCTAGAACTCAGTTTTCAAATGTGTGATAGGCAAACCCTGTCTTTAAGAAGTTCATGTTATAACAGGTCAAAAGAAACGTGGTAAAAATACAAGATGTTTGCTCTATAGTGTACTATAATAATAATAGTAATAATAAAAATAATAGCTACAGTAAATGAATGAATTCAATCAGTACAGGGAACAGAATCAGAGGGGTTACATTTCTGCAATGCTTCATTTTGGGAGGATGAACTGATATGATAAAAATGATTGTCCATCTACTATAGTTATATGACTATTAATTTAATAAAATGGTAATTGGTCTTCCATTCTAAAATTTCTGTCAATGGTCCAAGACTCTGGGAATTGTTTTTCCTTTTTTGTGGGGGTGGGGAGAGGGGGCGGTTAGCTACTGATGTTATATAATGAAAATTTTCATCGATTGTCCAAGTCTCTGGAATATTTTTTTTGGGGGGGTGGGGGTGGTTACCCCTTGTGTTATATAATGAGCTGTTTAACACAAACTCAAGAATGTTTTAGAGGAAATCATATAAGCAGTTTTTTCCTTAGGCTGCTAAGTTGCACAAAACAATTAACCAGAGCGTTAAGAAAGATTTGCAGTTATTGGGAAAAATTCGGTTTCGCAGGACATGACAAGAAAATAAGCACTGGCTTGCACAGAGCCGCCACTTTCCCTATGGGACTCCGCTTGTTGAGCACCAAAATTTGGTCTCAGTGAGGGGATGGAGCTCTATACCAGCAGAATTCTATCTAGTCCCCAAATAACAATCTCTAATCTCCAGAAGCACTTCCAAAGAATTTATAGGATACTTTTTCTATTTCATCAATAGAAAGCCTACCTATGCTAATTCTCAAATCCAAGAAATCAGAGTTCAGGGGGAAAAAAAAAATTAGACCTATTACTTGCTCTAAGCTTTTTCTTTATTTAAATTTTTAATTAAGAAAATGAGGGGAAGCTGGGCTGGCTCAGCAGGTTAAGCTCTCACTTTGCAGCCCCGCCCAGGGGACCAAAGATTGAATCCCGGCCCTGGCCAGTGTGGACCCATGTGCTGAACTGGGGTGAGCTTCCCATGCTGGAGGCCCCCAGTTCGGTTCTCTCCCTCTGGTTTGCCCCTGGCTCAAGGGGGCGTGTGTCCCACGCAGGAGGCCCCCAGCCCAGTTCCCGCCCTGTGTGGCCCTCACCCACCCAACATGGAACAAAACTATGTAGAAAACTGATGGTGTACAGCTATGGAAACTGCTCTGGGCCCTCCCCCTTCTCTCTGTCTCTCTCTGTCTCTGTAAAAAAAAAATAAAATCTTAAAAAAAAAATAAAGAAAGAAAGAAAGAAAGAAAGAAAAAGAAACAGAAAATGAGACCTAGAGTAATGATATACTTGTAAGTTATTCAAGGGCACACAAATATTTTCTTGAAAAAAAACCGCAAAAAAAGACACATGTCTCCCCACCTCAGCCAAGTATTTTTCTCCTCTACACGTTGCTGCCTGTCTACCTACTTCACTTGTCATTTTCCTCCCCAAATAATTACTGCTTGGATAAGTTCCAAAGGCAAATATACCTTCAGCTCCATTCCAGGAGTTTATCCGGTGATTGTCACACCTGATCTCTGTCCCACTGCCTGAACCCAATCTCTGGGGATAATTTGAATCAACTGAAACTCCTGGAGTCTGTATGTTGCCAGTGACACTCCTCATTCAAGCTCTGTGGGTGTGATGGGCACGGTTGGCCACTGCCACTTTAAATTAGTGGTTTATCTTGAATCCAAGAGAATGGAAGTCCTTTCAGGGGGAAAGGATGATGAATCACATGGCAGGGAACAAATGTAACTGTGATTAATGGGACATTACACAACAACAACACCAAAAAAAGGGAGCCGACTGTGCATGGAGATAACTGGAACCACAAAGACCAACGTATTGTCTGGGGTGATATAATTAACTTCGAGCCCCTGCACAGCTTGGATGGCTGATTTCAACCAGCCTTTCCATTGTGTGGGCAATAATGACAAGATTGTGGCTTCTTTTAAATGCTGTCCTAGGAAGGACCATTTTGCTCCAATGCATGGCACTGATAAAATGTCAAAGACTCAGGTATGGCCACTTGAAGGAGCACAATTTTCAGTAACTGCAGATTTGTTCAGCACTCCCTCTTCCCCAAGAACAATAGGAGAAAAGACCGAATACAGACTTATGACGTATGAGCTTCTTCAAATATTTCAATGCAAGAAGGGCTCCCTACTTACCTGTTTTAAAAATTGTCTTGGAAAAAGAGAAAAGAAGTTTTTAGAAAGTGTTGTATTACAGTAACTATGATGAAGAAATTGTTTTTGTTTGTCTGTGTTGCTTACCACCACCTGAGAGGACAACCTGCCCTACCCACGCAAGTGCCTTCCTATCACTCACAGGCCATAAAGAATTGTGTTGTCTATTAGAGGGAATGATTGGCCCAGAGACTTGTGGAAGTATTATAGATTCAGAACTCACTCTGCACATTTTAAATACAGCAAATCAGTATTGTGGATATTTTTGGCCGTTGTAATCTTATCTGCACTCTTCAGTTAGCAAAATTGGAATGAGTCTGCATTTAAAAATGCTCGCCAATCCCTTTACAAAATTTGGAGGCTTTCCAAATATTTGATACCTGCTTTATTTTATGTTTCTGGAATTGTCTGGGTACTCCCACACATGAGCACAGAATAGCAAAAGCTTCCTCTACAATTCCGAGATATGCTATGTTTGGAATGCCAACTTTGTTCCCAATTGTAAGGTGTATTTTATCTTCTTGACTCTTGAATCATGATAATGTCTTATACTTTACAGTGCATTTATCCTTTGCAAATGAGTAGCCCATTGGATTCTCTCAGGATAGATGCTAGAAGAGATGTGCTATGAGTGAAACAGTATGGACTCTGGGGTCACCTGTCTAGGTGTGAGTTTCAGCTCAGTTATTTATATGAATATTAGGAAACCTATTTGTCTCTCCCTGAATCTGATGTTTCTTGTCCACTAAAGCACCCAATGACTCTTTCTTTTTATTACCCCCACCCTCTTTACTGAAAGTATTTTGTTTTATTTATTAATATATTTCCCAAGAAAGGAGAAATAAAGGAGGTAACATAATCTTTATTAAGAACCTACCATGATTCAAGTTCTTTTGTAGTACACTTCATATCCATTTTATTATTCAAAAGGTATTGTTTCAATTTTTGCAAATAAGGGAAACAGATGTTGGGAATATTAAACAAATGGTCTAAGATAATCGAGTACCCAGGCCAGTGCCTTAAGTTTAATAAATACTTTTTGAAATGAAGCATGAAATGGAAGTGTAACATCTGAGACACTTTGAGTAAGCATTCTCTCATCTGTGTGTCACTCAGGGTGCCATGACATCATTCATAACAGGCATGAGGCCCTGTGTAATAAGGCTGTTCCAGCCACATGTGAGGTCCTCCAGCCTTTGTTCTACTTGAATCATACATATTCTTCTCTCTGTCTTCCTGGAAACCAAGCGTGCTCTGCTACTCACCCCACAGATATCAGTTTTGCTCCATATTCTTCAACTTCCATACTCTCTGGGCTCTTTGCTCTTGATAATGACCACCATTCCCAGCTATAACTTCTGTTCCTATCCTTGATTTTGATCTTCACCAAACTCCCTGCATCAATGACTGCTGTAGACAAGCATTTTCCCAGGCTTGACTTGCTTCCACAAACCTCTTACTACTTCCTCTTTTGGTAAGACTCATGCCTAAAGCATCTTGGTCATGTAAAAAGGAACTAGTGTCAAAAATTTATTCAATGTCACTTGTTAAAAAACAGTAGGAAAGACTATATTTGGGGGGGTGGTGGGGCTATCATGATAGGTATGAGAACTACCACAATGGGATTTTTGCAGAGGGGCAGAGAGATTGAACTCAACTCCAAATACAGCATTGGTAAGTGGGGACTTCTAGTCACGGAGCAGGGTGGGGGTTCAGTGGATGGAAAATCAGTAGAAGGAAAGATCGATGGTAAGGGGAGTTCTGGTAAACTGACCTAATGGAAGTCTTGCTAAAGGCCGAGAAGGATGATCTGACATCACCCGGGAGATGGTGGAGGTGAGAAACCTCATTAAATATTGAGGACGATCAGATATTGAAGATGGGGGTCCTGGTTAAACTGACTAATCAGGATTCTTGCTAAAATTGAGCATGAAATTCCACGAGTCAGGGTCAGCTGAAGAAGAGTTAAGTGGAGCCTGAGAAAAGTTTGGTCAATGAGAGAATCTTCATTATTAGACAGATGAGGGAATGGAGTGACACAAGAATGGCTTGCCTTAATTCACAGTTAGTTTGGACCCAGACCTGTTGCCTACATAGCCTGATCTAGTGCTGTTTTCACTAGACCACTGCTTCTCAGTAAGGGTGGTTTTACCCCGTAGAGGACATTTGGCAATATCTAGAGATGTTTTTGGTTGTGTTGCCACTGGCATCTAGTAGGTAAGATCAGGGACACTGTTAAGTGCTCTACAATGCACAGGGCCTCTGTAAACATAGAATTCCATGGCCCCAGTGACAGTAAAGGCACAGTTGGAAAATCCTCCCCTGGACTAGAGTATGGAATCATGAGGAAGCAGGAAGAAGTCTCCGGCAAGTGATTTTACTCCACGTGAGAACAACTTGTTGCAGCCATGATCACAAATGCAAGTCGTGAGCCTGGAGTTCTATTTCCAGAATTCCCCTGATTTACTCTGCGGCTTCCGGTTCATCACTTCACTTCCCACAACAAACACTTGCTGAGAAGCCACGCGTGTAGCTCTAGAGGAGGTTTACCCTATCAGCACTGACCACTTGTGTACTAGCCAACAGTATTTATTCACCTCTGTGTTCATCTGACCTCTGCAGATACAGGGAACAACATAAATTCTCCAGTTTTCCATTTATGTTATGGCTGTCACATCCAGACACAGTATCTAATGCTACACATGCTATGGGCTGAGCACTAAATAATGCAGTGTGCATTAATAATGTAGTATAATAAAATGTTCTGGGCCACCATTATATTTAGATTCCTTTATTAATCCTTCTTTTCCTTGCCTTCTTTATTCTTTTCTTTCTGCTAGCCAGCCACCTGGTCCCAAATGCTATACTAATTACTTGCCAAGTTTCAGTTGCTATCTCTCGCACTCTTGCATAGCTTATTTTTTTTCTCTTCTCAGTCCTAGCTACTTACACCTAAATCTTAGGTTGGTTTTTCCTTTTTGTTTGTTTTTGCTGTCTCTTTTATCTCCTCTTTAGTTAGTTTGTTTTTTCTCCTTTTCTACTAAATCTGTTCTTTCTCAAAAAAAAAAAAAAAAAAATTGTGTTCTCAGAGCAGTCGTAAAAGAACAGAGAAAATTAAAAGAAAAGATGGATTATTGTCAATCTGGTAGCTACTTTCTTTAGTTAGTTCTATATGCAAAATTCTAAGGACTAGACAATGACAACATGACAGCCAGGCCTAAGGAAGAAGGCAGACTTCTGTGGCCATGCCCCCCACCCTCACCCGGCCCCAGGGCCTAGGTTCTAGACTGTGAGGCCCTCGCATGGGGGCCGCCTTTGAAATTCAATGGAACGTTCCTCAGAAGATGTAAGCCTGAAGGTCAATTCTGCCCACTGCTAGGCTCCCCTCTAACTGCAGAATAGGCTCTTCAAGATTTGGCCCTTCTCTCTGCATTTTTATCATTCCGGTCTTGGAGCCAAATGCTCTTTGCAGCCACACTGAGACACGTGGCATTTCCGGAATGCACCAGGCGGGCTCCCTGTCCTTATGTCTTTAAACTCCTTGTTCTTCTCTGTCAGGAATCCCTTGTCCTGGCTCTCTGCCTAAAACATTTCTGTGCTTCCTTAAACGCTTTGCTCAGAAAGGTTCCATCCTCCCAGTTCATCTAAGGTAGGCAACCTGCACCATGTTTCCAAGTGCCAGCTATTCACCTCACTTCGTTATTTGGATGCATCTGCCCATTGTTTTAGCTTCCATACCATGGGATGGGGCTGTGGCTTTTACCTTAGACTTCTAGCACCAGCTATATGGTTTTGCAAAGCAGATGGACAGTGAATAGCAGTTGATCGAATAAATGGATGAAAATAAAATGGGTAAAAATTTACCAGCAGAATGGAAGCCCAAATGGAATGCACTCTTAGTGTAAAAATATTGCAATGAGGCAAAAAAATAAAAATAAAAATAAAAATGGCAATATTAGTTTGTCATCAGAAACTTCTGAGTGCATGGGGAAAAAAATAGCATACCAACTAGCTAGGAATTATGGGAAGATACTACTGTCATTTTATTTTTTCATTTCTAACTGACATATAATAGATCATTGACATTTTGGTTGAATAAAGTTATTGCCTTCTTTAACACAATCCCATTATTGTTATTATTAAATATGGATCTCCTAAGGGGAACTAGAAATTATATCTACTTACTACAAGTACAATTTATTTATTGCATGAACTGGACTTGGTCTTTTACCATGTTATCCTTTCTCGCCAATGTCGTCCCAATGCACTTTTCTTGCAAGGCTTTTCCCCAATCTTGGATAATTTTAAAGGAAAAAAAAAGTAAGTTATCTGGTTACTTTCAAGTAAAAAAAAAATCAATTTTCAAATATATATGAAGGCAGTTTCAGTCAGTATAATATTTATATATTACTCAGCCGATTTCAGAAGCTTCTTCTTCTTAATGCTTTGGCCTAACTTGAACCAGAAAACTTGGAGGGGGCAAGGGCTGATGGGTTGTTCCTCTCTTTTTAATTTTTTTTCTGTTTTCAGTTCTTTGTGGGTAGGAATAAGGGATGGGAGGAGAGTTAAGGGAAAGCAAAGAGTCTTTTACAGTTTTTATAGTTTAATTTGATGCAGATGTCCTTTATATGTGGCTAATCCCCTTTTCTTTATGTTGTGTTTTATTTGGGAAAGCATGGCTTTCTGCGGTGCCTATATTATTTTCTCAAGTCTAGTGGTCTGGGTCTTGGTAACGACTCATCTTTTCAGACACTTACAACATAACTCTCAAGCCCTCATTTTCCTCATCCTTCCAATTCTTGCTGTCACCTTAACTGTCCAGGCTGCATTCTTGGGTGAACTCCTTGAGACCAACTACTCTGTCTACCTCCTGTCCACAGGGTCTACATCAGGCCAACTGGAAAGGTCTTGCTAGACTCTCTCATCATAGCCTGGGTCTCTTCTATGCTTCTGGAAGAAAAGAATTCTCAAGGCAAGAGTCCAATGCCATGTGCTATGTCCCCATGCTCCAGACAGTACACAGCCAGTTTTCTAAATGGACCTGCCTTGAGCAACGAGAACACCTCTCATCTGATCTTCCGTGTCGTTATTGGCAGATGGGTAACAGCACTCTGGTGATTAATTTCAAAGAAATGTTGTTATCATAAGTCATTGATATTCATCCTTGGGTGCAAAGGAATGTGTCCTCATTATTGGCTCTGCTCCTTAATCCTACCGTTGAGAGGATATGGCTGAAAGAGGTCATCCTTTGCTTGTGACCAGAAGGAGAGCATATTTTGTATTTTGGGTGATGCTAATGTAGAATTTGCATTTGATGTTAATATAGAATTTCCACTAAAGCTACACTTCACAAGGGCAATTATTTTTTGTTTTTTTGTTTTTTTAGACTTAACTGCACAGAGCCTCCTGTGTTAGCAGAGTGGTGGATGATCTGTAGCAACCGGCAACATTTTTTGGTTAGTGTTCAAACAGACCATCTGTCAGCTTCTGCTGTGTAACAAATTCTCCTAAAAGTTATATTTTAACAAAACAGCTCTGTATCTGGCACATAATCTTGAATGTTGGACTGTGCTTCCCTGGGTGATCCTTCTGTTAGGCTTCATCATGCAGGCCATGACAAGCTACCACTTTTGCTGGGCATCTTATTGCAAGGGCTCATTTCTACTCCATGCTACATTGCATTCTCTGGCTCACTAGATCGGACTTGTACACATACTGGTGACAAGAATGTAAGAGACAGCAGAAAGAGTAGATGCATGCAGGTCCCCTAGAGCCAAGGTTTAAAACTGCCATATTGCCCTTTGTACTGCATTGTCTTGTCACAAAGCAAACTTGGGTCTTAGGAGAATGAAATTATGATCAGGCATGGATATAGTCAGTTGGCCAAAATGTCATTTTATTTTTTGTGTGTGTGTGAAAAAATGAAAGGTGTTTTTTAATGGAAAACAAAAACTTCATTCAACAATGTATTTTCCATTTTGTTCAATTATCATGTGCCATGTTCCATGCTCAAAATAATCTCTATCTTTTTTGGCAACAAGAATAATTTGATATCTTCATCACTTGTAAATGTTCTACCATTCAAGGTATTTTGCAAAGAACGAAACAAATGGAAGTCTGATGGTGCAATGTCTGGTGAATATGGTGGGTGTGGTAACAAATTCCATCCAAGTTCCAACAACTTTTGATGAGTGAACAAATTTGTATGTGGTCTAACATTATCGTGGAGAAAGACAATACCTTTTGATTCACCAAATCTGGATGTTTCTGCTTCCTGGCATCGTTTAATTTATCCAATGGATGATAGTACACTTCTAAAGTAATTGTTTGGTTCTGGGAGAGTATCTCAAAATATACTACACCTTTGAAAGCATACCTGATTGACAGCATAGTCTTTCTTTGATGAATATCTGCTTTTGAAGTGCTTTGAGCAGGTTCATAACGTTTGCTCCATGTTCTTTTTTGTTCAATGTAAATAATCCATTTTTCATCGCCTGTTATCATACATTTCAAAAATGGACTGATTTCTTCATGTTTCAAGAGTGAATTGCAGGTGTTAATGTGCTTAGTGAGATGAATTTCTTTGAGTTCCTGTGGTATCCAAATATGGAGCTCACTAACCTATCCCAGTTGTTTTAAATGGTTTTCAATGTTCAATTTTGATAAGATTCTCAGCAATCTCTTATGTTGTTAAACATCGATTGGATTCAATCAATGTCTTTATTTTCTCATCATCAACTTTGATTGACCTTCCTGAGCATGGTGGATCATTGACATTAAAATCTCCAGAATAAAATTTAGAAAACCAATCCTGACACTGCTGTAGTTTTAAAACATTTTTACCATACACATAACCTATTTTTTTAATGTGCTTGCACAGCTGTTTTACTTTTTGGAAATAATAAAGCAAAACATGATAAAAATATTCCTTTTGATTTTCCTTTTTGAAATCAATGCCAAGCAATCATTAACAAAAGTGTACATTTTCTTTTTCTAAAACAAGCTTGAACTGTCAGCTGTCAAATAACAATGAATTTGGGGGTTGGAATGAAGTTAGTTACGGTACATTTTAAGACATGTACACCCATCTAGTAGCATAAAAACACAATGACTTTTTGGACAACCCATTAGAAAGGAGGGTCATTGTACCCACTTTGTGAACAATTTATTACAGACTTTGAAAGACTAAGACATCCTCTTTATCCTGTGTCGATATCATGTCCAGTGATAAAGGGACATGAATTCTGCTGGCTAGAAATTTTGAATAGGCAAGTAACTATTTTTAAATATCAGATATAAGACTCACTCATATTATCTGAGGGCTCATTTAACAAAATAAGGAGTTATAATTCAAATGGGGGGGGTGCTAAAATCTAATAATCTTTAATCTGTTGTGAGTTTTTTGTGAGTCCAGTTTTGAATCAATTAGATTTCAAATTTTCTTTTATGGTTATTATTTGGTTATTTCTCTCTTTCTCTCTAAAATTGGGTAATTTTCTTACAATTCTCAAATTATGAGAATTGCTTTTACTTGTCCTGAGAAAACGTTAAACATAGTGTAACTATTAAGTATCAGATATAAATATATATGGGGGTTAGCAATTAGAATGTGATGTGCCTGTTATCTACTTCCTTGTTCTTTACATCTTAGATCAAAAAATCTCCAAAAACATGAATTACATTCACTTCACCCAGATTCTTTTATTTGAGATTTCTATGTGCCTTTTATATATGCACCAAGTTTTCCTATAAGAATCAATCACCAATAAGCCACTTACTGGAAACATTTTTGTGCTTTAGTTATTGCATTATTAACTGGCAGAAAACTGTAAACATGGTTTATGAATTATTTACAAATGTATCTACTAGGAAGGAAGAAATCTAATGCAGGTAATGCAAAAAATATGCATGAGCTCCAGATATTGCAAGTCACCACTTAGGAAACCTGTGTTAGGAATATACAATGCATAGCATGACCTTTGTCTAGAAACAGATAAATGGAACTTTCCTGATACTAT